>JAVQJG010190957.1:0-14203 GCA_036024015.1 Craterocephalus amniculus | reverse complement strand
CATGTGGCTTGATACTAAGTCGTAACGTCCTCCAAACCAATCACAAACACACTGAGGCACGCTCTCCCACCAAGCCCCCCTACACACACACACACCACAACAGAGCGCACATCATCTATATATTTTCTATATTTTTCAAGATTTCCATTATTTTTCTATACTGTGTCCAGCCATAGGCAGGCAAATGGCTTGTTGGAGAAGCTCGTTGTCGATCTCTCAGTTAGCGGCCTGATGGGGGCAGATTACTTTTCAAACTGGCATAATTATTAAACACTATCGTGATATATATCGATATCGATCAATGTGGGAAACATATATCGTGATAATATTTTTGGCATATCGCCCAGCCCTACCTACAACCCTCTTTCCTCTGGGGAAGGATGAAGCCAAAAATGTAGTCATTCCACCAGCAGACCAGCTATGTGAGCAAATCCAAATCACTTTCATTTCAGACTCTGAAACAGAGATTTGCTGAAAAGTGAACATGTCAGGTGGTAATGTACGCTGAAGATTTCCCATTGTGTTCCCCGTCAGAAAGCCGATGCTGTCACAACATTCAAAGCGCTTGACGCAAATTCAAGGCCATAACTTCCAATTAAAAAAACTTTCAGCTTTCATTTAATCAATAAAAACTGAGTGGAAAAAAGTCGTTTTATTCCTCTAGCAGTACTTTTTGACAGATGTCACTTGAGCCCCACCTCTCCACTCAAACATGAAATCATACACAAGTCTAATTAGCAGAGCTGTGTCCCTTGATGACTCTACCATTTCCTCTCACAGGGAAGATTAACAACCACAATATCAGCCTCCGCATCAACACAATTAGCTGAAGAGTGAAATGTGAGGCATGTCGTCACGTCTCCCAAGCTTCATTAAGGCACGCAAAAAAGACAACTTGATGACAGACAGGATGCTGTGTCTGCAGGTTTGGGAGGCACTTGAGCAGGTGTGCTTAGCAACCCTGTCGCCATGGGACCAGGGTGGAGCTTGTCCTAGATAATACAAGATGGCTGGGTTTATAGTTGGTAGCAGAGGTTATAAAAAGAAGCTCAAAGGCCACTTTGCACAAAACCCAGCTTCTCTCAGTTTCACTTGGCTTAGTGTTGACTGGAGCTCAGGGATACCAGGATGTCTACCCATTATTGAAATCTACCCAGGAACCTTAAAAGGTAGGGTCAGAGCATTAGACAAAAGCCAGCAACAGCTGACATGTCTGGAAAGAGGATAGCATTAAAATCTGTCAGGTTTAAGGCTGGATGACTTTAAAGTCTAAGATGCTTATCTAACAATCTACCAACGGTTTTTATCACACACACACAAGGGTCAGTGGTGGGTTTGGAGCTGAATATCAAATTGAAGAATGATCTAAGATCTTTGTACGTTGTCTAAAGAGGCAAAAAAACAAACAAAAAGAAAAGAAAATCAGAGTCTGGACAGAGGAGTGCTGAAGCAGTCTGACACGGATATGCTGAAGACAATCTATTGTTTCAAATAGCTTCCAGATGCTTTTGCATATTCTGGCAATAATTCCTCATTCTTTCAATCTTTGGCGTTCATATAAATTCCCCGCAGCCAGACCACCACCCAATACATCCTCACTGAGCAAATAAACGTCCTGAGTGCATCCGTCTTTTCCCCTGGTTGTCTTTTAGGAAAAACTGGACATGATGTTATGCAGACGAAGCAGACATGCTGTGAAGCAAATCTAAGGAATGCAAACTCATGATCAATACCTTGTTTGTACCAAAAGGTTTTTGGGGAAATAATTCTTAAATTAATGTTTATTTCTTGTCATTTCATGACAGGTTAATTACATGTAAGGCCTAAAACCAAAAGAATCTTCTACAATAGAGCTGGGCAATATATCAAGATTTTCAGATGTATCGAGACTGTCACACAAAATATAGAATAAAGGAATGTCATTTATATCAAGTTAGCTTGCTTTGAGTTAAAATTATCTCTTTTTTAGCATTTTGCACAACTGTATCTTTGTTATGGTAATTGAAAAGTATTCTTTATTATTTTGGCACACATATACTTAAATTTCAGTAAAAACATTTCATGCACACATGCTTCTGATTCTTAATAAAAAGTGCATTTAGCACTTTTTTTAATTGACCTAAAAAATTTACATCAAGATATATCGTATATCATGATTAAGGATGAAATGATCGATATATGAAAATTGGTTCATATCGCCCTGCCCTATTCCACAAAAATGGCCCCAGTGTATTACAGAATATCACAGCCAGTTGTACTAATGTTGTTATGGCAAGGCTCAATTTCTCACACGGAGCAAAACAGTCACCCTCCCATTGATAAAACTCAGAACACTGAAGTGCAATAAACTACAATTTGTTACCTACCAAGACAGAAAAGTGGAAAGCTTCTGTTTCTGACCCTCATTCGATACCATTTGAGTTACATCACTAATTCTGCGTTACATCCGGTGTGTCATATAAAACAACAAAGACAAAGGTCTCTTTTGTTTTTCCAATGATTCACTTGTTTCAGTTCCTTAAACAAGGCATTTTCTGCTTATTTGTCATACACAAAAAAATTAAGAGGTGGAATCGCTGTGGAACAAACATGATGCTTAGTTGAGGACGGAGTGCAGCGCTTGGACAGAGTTGGACTCACCTTGAACTTTATCTTTAAAAAAAAAAAGCAAACATTATTTTGGAATTGAATATTTTATGTAGCATGCAGTACAGAAGATTTTTTACTTTAAAAAAGGGGGTAAAAGACCAACTCCAAATCTGTAAAGTACATTTAAAGATGATTGAGTTTACTCTACAAGCAAGTTCGCTGAGTAACACGTTTCCATCACGTTATTGTCAGAGCCAAATTAATAATTTTCCACATGACTAAAATCTGAAAAACACCTTTTTCCCCCCATCAATAGCGACTCCATGTGCAGCTCGGCGGGCAACAGTTTAAGCTGTGCAGGATTGCTGAAGTCACCTTTGCTAAGTTTAAGTCTACACACTGACTGGGAATCTAATCGCAGCTACAGTGAGCAATCAGTCTGATCTTCATACATAAATTTCCTGCATTTGAACTAAAAATATATATTGTAATGAAAGCTACATATATATTCTCAATCTAAACAACTAAATATGACCTGTGTCAATGAAAATAGCTAAAAGAACAAAGATTTTTTTGTTTGAACACCAAATAGCAGCATCTAAATAAAGGCCAGTAGGATGATCAGTCTATAAGAGTAGAGTTGTTCCGATACCGGTATCGGAAATGCCTCCGATACTGCCCAAAATTCTAGTATCGGTATCGGTAATACTCAAGTTCAGGTCACAATTCAATACCACATAATTTATGAAAATAAGTGTATTTACTGAATAGCTCTATTAGCTCTGACACAGTTCTTTATTGTTGCAGTTGCACTGTGCCGACGTCCGCAGCCTAATGTTTTAGACGGTTAGACAAAGAGCTATTAGTAATGATGTCAGCGGTGTGGCAGTATTTCACACTAAATACTCCCACCAACAAGACTAAATTTGAAGATAAATGGCTTCAGTTTGTATTCATTCATGTTTTGCAAAGAGTTTAACCTGAGCCAGGCCTTACCACAATGCTAATTATATCATGGTCATGCAGGTGTAATATGACATTTGTTTTATAATATAGTGGTATTGGTACTTGGTATCGGCTGAAACCCATAGCACAAGATCGGAATCGGTATCGGGAGGAAAAAAATGGTATCTGAACATCTCTATATAAGAGCACAACTGATTTCAGGAGAGACAAGCAAGCAGATACTGTGGTAACAGCTTACAGTCCTTTAATAAAAATATCTGGATCAGTCTTTAAAAGCTGACGTTGTTGTCAGACCTTCTGGGATGTTTTCATAAAGACATTGCGATCACCTACGGTTCCCAGCGGGGAAAACACTTTTACAGCACCAAGCACAGAAATACACAGATAGCCTTATGGTCGGATATGCTGTCAACTACCATTACAGCTCACAGCGGATATAGAGCTTTCTGGAAACATCTGTAGACTCATGGAGGCATGCAGGATAAACAACATGCTTCCTTGCATCTCACACCCCCATAACCAGGCCTGTCAATTGCATAAATCAATGCAGAGTCTGTGATTCATATGTGGATGAAAAGGCTGAGCAATGGATGTTACAACCGCAGCAAGCGGCTGCACCGCAAGAGCCCTCCCCTTCCTCACGGAAAAAAAAAAAACAGAAAGAGAAAAAAACTTTATCATTAAAGAGAACAGAGAGCATTTAAGACTCCAAGTAAAAAATAAAAACGACAAACGTGCAGCTAATTGAGACGCTCGCTTCAAAGAGGCTGCTTTAGTGATAGCTCCAGTTCAAAAATATGCAAAGGAAGAAAAGAGATGAGGCGTGCCACTTAACGGAGGGAGAACCAAACATGCAAACAGGAAAACGAGAGCTGGGACAGAGGAAAAAAAAAAATCAAACAAAAGACAAGAGAACAGAGTCGGAACACTGTGGTGCTGCGCACAACACAGCAGAACAGGCTGTAATTGTGTTGTGCGGGACTGACCCCAGCGCATCCCAGCAGGCACTGCATGATGAATGGGCCTGGCTATGACTACCACCACCCCCCACCCCCCCCCTCCTCCCCCGCTTCCCCCTCATCTTCCTCCTCACATGCTCTTTTCTCTCCCTCTCTTCCACCGTCGCCACTATTAGCCCTCCTTCTGTCCCTCCCTTCTCTCCCTTCCTCGCCCCAAAACCACACTCTATTCAGTGGCTGCCATCCCACAAGATTAATTTGCATTCAGGGCACTTAGTCCTCGTATTGTCCTCTGACACAATGACATATTACAGTGTGCAGCGCACCTATTAAACATATAGTCTAGCATGAGGAACAAAGCTTTTTTTTTTTTTAAATCTTTTCTTTTTGGAGAGATGTTATGATAAGAGAACAAATGTGTAGAGAGGAAGATGCATGTAGGTACAGCCTGATGGCTACAAACGCAGAAAGTCTCTGACACACGAGTCACAGCAGAATCATTACGGGAACAGTTAGATAACCTCGATTAATGATTCACTAGAGCCAAACTAATAAAGTGGGTCAGACTGTGTTGGCAGTGGGAGCCTGAGCGGAGAGACCTTCAGGTTAGGCTATGCGTGAAGAGCAGCAGCGGTGAGATAGAGCAAATAAAAGAAGAAAAATTAAAAGAGAGAAAAAGCAATAGAGGTGTTAGTGTTACTCCGCCGAAGACCCTGAGGAGAGACACAGTAATGCATGGGAAATGGGCATTTTCCTCCAGCTTCCTTCACTCCTATTCTCCTTCCACTGTTCCATCATGCCCGAGTCCACGGGGAGGGGAAAAAAAAGGAAAAAAGAGAAAGAGGAAGACCAAATTTAATTTGCTACTCTGTCTCTAGCCATCACCCACCGGGCCTGGGGGGCAAAAGAAATGGATTCTGAAATTTAAAAAGATGAGCAAAATAAAGAAATAAAAGCGGGCCACTCAGAAGGCGTCGGAGACAATGGCACAGAGGGTGGCGGTGAGGAATGGGAGCGCAGGAGACGGCTATGTAGGCCAGATATTAACTGTGTGGTTTTCATAAACCAGCTCTGAAGCCCGGCCATCTGGGGAGGCCGCGGGGTTACTCCAAACAATCAGATCAGAGTGGCGGGTAGTAGCCGCCGCTGACAGCACGACATGCAAACTTGGAAGTGGTGGAAGGGTTAACAACTCATTACCTCACCGTGTTGCGCTCCCAGAAGAGGCACAGTGCAGAGCTGTGCTGGCGTTGTGGGTTTTTTCCTTAAAGCGCACCTTTGGGCTATTACTCAACAAAGGGGAGCTTAGCGGAGTGACGTCAGCACAGAAGCCTGTGCATGAGAGGAAAGTGGGAAATAAGGGTGTGGACGACAGCGATGGGGGAGGCTGTGGATTATGGTCGAGTCACGTTACTCCCCTCCAGCTCTTCTCTACCTGTCACATAAGCACTTTGAGGTCTCAGCAGTAAAGCCAGAGTCTTGCCGACTTCAAATGGATGCTTTGCTGGGGTAGATCAGACGCAACGGAGGGATAAAGAAAAGGAAAAAAAAAGAAGAAGAAAGGGGAATCTGAAAACCACCGAGCTTGTTCAGTGTATGGCCACAACACTGGCTTGTGGGATGTCATCATGAACTTCATTATCAGATTCTTGACTGGAGTTCATCCCACAGCTGAGGGAAAAGTGGGGGCTCCACTCGGCCCATTGAGAGCCGAAGAGCTGCAGCAGAGTTGGGGGGGGGCATTACCAAGAGAAAACAAACACAGACCTCTGGCCAGGCACACAGAGCTCAGGCCAGACACCTGTGTCCCATTCACCACACATATCCGGCCACTTAACACTTCACAGAGGGGGTAGGAGACTGTTTGTGTTTGCAGCCTTGTACACCCCACTAAAGTTCTTTTAAATTTAGCTCCACGCAGCCTTTGAGCTCCTCTGTAAAGAGCAAATGCTTGCTGCTGCGGCACGTTGGGCTTGAAGCAGCCAGCCGTCGCACCACCCGACCGTTGCAGCGGACTCCAAGCTGCCACTCCCTGAACAAAAACGGCCAAAACAAAACTCATTCATCCCGCTGTCATTCACAGTCTCCCTGCTTCCTTCTGTCTAGGTGCCCCAGCTGGGTCCGAACCGACCTCGGGGACGCCAACACCTATCCCGCGCAGACAGCGACCAGCTCAAAGCACACACACCGGTGCTTACGCCCCCCCCTTACCATCCAGGATGGATGAGACAGCAGGCCGGGCAGACGCAGCATCGCCACGGATCATCGGAGGGGCTGCACCGACCATTACAACCCTTTCCACTTCAGCGAGTCAAAACGGAAAGTAGGTATGTTGTCGGTTATGGTCACTTTGTCCAAACAAACATACACATCTGAAACAGAGATATATCTCTGGCCAAATTCTTTCAGTTTCCCCAACAATTAGATTGGATGGTGGAGCTGAGCTGCTTTGATGCAACGCTGCTTTGTTTGCAGCAAAGTCAAACACGCTCACAGATGGAGGCTGACTGAACACCAGATGACCCGCTGAGCTGCGGTGCTTTGGTCTGCTCTGGGAGCAAAGAGTGAGGGCAGAGGTGAAAACAGAGGAGAGCAGGAGCACTGGGCACCAGATGCCCTGCTAAATCCTCCTACGTCCAGGTGGGATGCCATGACACCGAGCCAGGTCTGCTGCTCCGACACATCAAAAAGTGAAGCACAAGAGCACATAACAGACCTCCCCGCTCTTCTGCCGCGCCGTTGTTCCATTTCCCAGCATCCTCTGTCATCGCAGGCTAACAAAGCAGAGATGAAACCCGTG
The DNA here is from genome assembly GCA_036024015.1 of Craterocephalus amniculus. Taxonomy (NCBI): domain Eukaryota; kingdom Metazoa; phylum Chordata; class Actinopteri; order Atheriniformes; family Atherinidae; genus Craterocephalus; species Craterocephalus amniculus. The sequence continues at coordinate 6,889 of JAVQJG010190957.1, read as the reverse complement.
CGCAACCTTGTGTAGGTGTTCGCTCCTCGCTTTCTGGAGAGCATGGCTGCTCATCGTGACAGCGCTGCGAGCAAATTGGTAAACAGCGCAGGAGTTTCCAAACAGCATCGGGTCACAGCTGCAACGCTGAGCGCGCCTCAGGAAGAACAACCGAACGTGGGGGCAAAAATCAACACAACTGCTGAATAATGGCTCTGATTACATGTTCACTTGTTGCATCGTAGCGCACTTACAGGAAACTAACACAACCCCCAGTTTTGGCTTTATTGTGTTCAAGTTTTGTCCAAATGGTTGAAATATTATACTTTATGATCATTTTACAGGTTGTAGTCTGTGGTGCTGTTGAAAATCAAACAGTTTCTCTGATCCTTTGCTTATATTAAAAATCAAAGATTTAAAAAAAGGATCCAACATCACAACAACCTGCCGAATTTCAGTTAATTCAGCAACAATCAAAATGTCTGCTTACGATAGTAATAATAGAAACAAAGAATAAAGTAGAATTTTGCTGAAGTACCAGGCCTTCAGTGATATGACATCTAATTAACCATATAAGCTATATATAATGACCGCTGCAAAGCACAATTTTCTAACACTGATTACCAATTTCTCTCTCATTTCTGCCCCGATTTTCTCTCTTACAACTAAAAGCTAACAGAAACATTATTATCCCCTTTATTCCGCATAATTAAACATTGACTTCAAAGCTGCATCGTGTTAAAGAACTTCTCTTCATCTCAATCAATCAAATTTCATGATGGATTGCTTCAGCTTTTGTGGACGAAGCTTATAAAGGTGAACTGAAACGGAATTGCAAAAAATCTCCCCCTTTGCAAACATGAGACAGCGAGGGCTCCTGACTTGTACCCGGCTGCAGCAGATGGTTTGTAAGTCAGAACCATCTGGGAAGTCCTCGCTAGCAACCGTTTGGAAAAGGGCAGGCGGTTTAAAAAAATAACAACATACTGTGTGGGAGATTGGATAAAGCGTGTATCACAAATGAGCTTCAACAAGTGCAGGAATAGGAGTCGCTAATCCCACCTGACGTCACATCTAAAGCTCACCTATAGCAACCAGTACAGGCCGCTGACTGTTATACCATAGATGGATTTTTTTCCCCTCTTATGACTCATTTTGCAAGATTCAAATTGCATCACAGAGCATGTTATCTTTTAGTTAACGGCCTTTTCTCACCCATATTAAAATTGCACCAGCAACCTGCCTCAGATCCAGCTTCAGATACTGCATGCTAGATGAACACTATACAGCATAGGGCTGGGCGGTATGAACCAATTTTCATATCTCGATCATTTTTTCCTTAAAAGGAGCTATAGCAGATATTATTTTAATCTTTCTAGGAAAAATGGTTTCTACACAGTATATTATGTGGTAAAAGGGGGAAGTCCATAAAAACGAATGACTCATTGATTGCACATATGTACGAGTCCAGGCCATTTTAGCACGACGCTCTCTCTCTGCCAATGGGGTTAACTTCCGTAACTTCCGGATTCAGATGAGCCAGTAGGATCGTTCCCCTAAGGAAACTGGACGTTACGGAAGTTAACCCCATTGGCAGAAAAAGAGCGTCACACCAAAGCTAAAAATTAGACGCTATCGCTAACTAAAATGTCCTGGTCTCACACATATGCGCAATCGATTAGTCACTAATTTTTATGGACTTAAAAAGGGTAAATCCGACTTCCCCCTTTTACCACATACTATATCGTGTAGAAACTATTTTTCTTAGAAAGATTAAAATAATATCAGGTATAGTTCTTCTAATCACAATATATGATATAAATCTAAGTCTAAATTTATTTGGTCAAGTAAACAAAGAAACAGTTCAAATGAGTGCTGAATGCACATTTATCAAGGAGCATAACCACATGTACATTAAAATATTTGACCAAAGTTAAAGTAGATGTGTCTTAAAATAATAAAAATTACTTTTCAATGACCTTAACAAAGATACAGTTGTGCAAAATGCTAAAAAAAAGAGATATTTTAAACTCAAAACAACCCATCTCAGATCCAGCTTCACATATGCTAGATGCACACCACAAAGCCCCAAAATTAGGGCTGCACAATATATCGTTTGAGCATCTTCATTGCAATATATTTGTGAGCAATAGTTACATCACAGGTCAAATCGCAATGTAGGTGGAAAATTTACTTAGTTTGTTCTTATGTAATTCCAAAGGCACCTGACACACATTGTGCACGGTAATCCACCAATCGTCATCGATCTTAATCAGTTTTGGTGATAACACACTTCCCAATTGTACATAATTAAACAAAACAAACTCACTTCCTATCAGATTAAAACCAGGTGTGTGACATAACAATAAGAACAACTAACACAAAAACACAAAAACCAGACTTGCAACATTTATTTAGAGTTAAGATCAATGCGGGTTCATTGTTGACAGCAGGAGAGCACTGGAACTATAAGTGCCGATGAGATATGATGATATGATATATCGCAATGTATATCACAGGGTTAAAAAAATATCGCAATGCCAGTTTTTTCCAAAATCATGCAGCTCTAAGCAAAACTTCTTAAGTCTCCTTGTGCAAAACTTTGTCATAATGTGTTTAACAGCACAAGCTCCCTGGTCTGATGGATGCCATTTACAACAACACTGTATTCAGACTAGGGCCACACACTCCTACGAGTATTAGTGTGTGTGTGGTATCTGCAGTGCGGCCATGCACAGCCGAGGCCACCAGACAACTGTATAAACATTCAAACCCCCTCCACCTGTCTTCCCCTATGTTCACATCACTGAACTTTGGGTTCAGTGATGTGAGTTTAAAGTCCACCATGTAACGGACAGAAAAACATTTGCACATCCACTGGCAGAGTGGGCTGATCACAGCTATCATGCTCTGCAGGGTGAAATCTTCAAACAAAATAGAAGTCACTTTTCTCAGTCTAAATACCACGCATCTCAGTGCTACACTACCCCATCGCAGGCACTCCTCCTCAAACTATGTCGGGAAAAAAAAAGTCTTCCCCATTGCTAAATGGACATAGGAAATAAAAAAAAAACTAATCTAATGGTATCAAATGACTGATAGCACTTAGGACGAGGACGGGGTTAGAATATTCAGCAGTGAAGTGGTGCCGTCCCATTACTGCATCTCTCCATCTCTGAAAATGGCTTCATTAACAGGCTAGTGCCGACCGCTCCCTTGCCGAGCACGTGAACGAGCAATACCCCGAGGGGCCGCCGGAATGGCTGAGGTGAAGTCCATTAACACCCAACGGCTTGCTTTTCGACCACTAAATAAAACAGGCCACTTTTTGTGTGTCTTGCAGTAAAAATAGCCTTTAGCTGAAAAGGCCAGAGAGCACAGATTTCTGAAATCTCCAACCAAAAGCAGAAAATGAAATGTGGCAGGTTGATCAAAAAAAAACTAAAAAAAAGTCTAACTCTATAACACCTTATGATGGGTATGAGGCCCACTTTTAAAAGAAAACTCTATTCCCAAATGCAGTACATGCAGAAAATCTACTTCTTCTATCTTATTAAAAATCAGAGCATTACCTAACAGCTAAAACAACTCATTTTAACTGTGGCGAGGGGAAATAAGTAGGATAAGCTATAAAAACCAGCTGGTCTTCTGCTAGGGAGATAAATCCATATCTCACATGACCCTTCCAGCTCTCCTGGCACACTTCCTGATCCCTCAAGCAACCGGAGCCGGCCAGCTCCGAGCCAATGACATACTTCTTACTTTCCCAGCTCTTCTGCCACAGTCATATGTCACCTGACGAAACGCTACACCCCATTCGCCATTATTCGTCTGGACACTGGAGCCTCTGGAATGTATCAGATTCCTGCCTCAGGGGGGTATGCACCTTGGAAACACGGTCTTACCTTAGCCAGCTAACCCCCCTCTCCCTCGCTCTGTCTCTGTTTTCATTCAGCAGAATTCCACCAGAGGCATGCCTGATTTACACCCTCGCATCCCGTTTGTCATGTGCTCCATTTCTGACGTACATCACATAGTAAGAGGACACTTAAGAGTTGTGGGACTGCAGCTCCGGATTAAAATAAAACCATACACGTCCATTGTCGCCGAGTTACACTCTGGATCGCTGCTTACAAGTGAGAGGAAAATTTCGGACGATAATTCCAGTTGGAAAACTATACTGCGCTTTGTTGCGACAATGTTTGGACATATCTCCCGTCTCCAGAGAGCCACAGCTATGCCATGCAGCACTCAGGCCTATAGTACAGCGCCTCGGAGTCACTGGCCAACGTAATTCAGTCTAGGGAATTATGACAGTGGAAAATCATTTCCCTGGGCCGCGGATAGGAGGCCATGGCTAATCGTTCAGTAATCTGATCTGCCTGCATACTGTAGCATTCAGCCGCACCGCTAGCCTAGCCAGCCAGTCACACATGTGGACACCCCCAGTGCCTGCCTGCCAACTGTCTAATGGAGACTAGCACCATTCAAAAACAACTCTCCAGGTTTTCCTGAGGATTACAGATGCTATCGGATCATTTGCTAATACTCACTTTTGCTGAGCTGTTTGAAATGTATTTACCCTGCTCCTGCTCTGATACCCCTCACGACAGCAAAACCTAAGCCAAGAGAATACCACATCCACACATTCTAGGCAGATAGACTCTACTGCAACCTACTTTGCAGGAGACATTCTTGCAGTTTAATCCATAAGCTTGATGCAGGAATTTAGAAGTTCCCTTGTCATGCAGCAGGATATCTTGAGTATGCTTCTAATTGTAGACTTCAGTAGGAAGTTGGGGAAGTGGTGTAGTAGTAGTATATGAAAAAGAACTATGATGAGACACAAAGCAGTGCTTATACCCAGCAGAGAAGGTTGAAGGGGGGGGGGGGGGGGTCAAGGTTTGGAAAGATGCCTGGTTTTAGCCACGCTCCAAAAGGGAGGTCTGCTCCCCACACACTGAGAGTGCCTACAAGGGGCAGCGACATGGAAAAATACAAGCGCTGGCATGTTGTGGGTCCCATCGCTCCTGACAATTACCCTGCGTAGCATTAAATGTGATGGTAGACTTACTCCACACAATTTCAATCGGCATCCTCCTCCACGAAGTGATCGTGGAAAAGGAAGCCAGAGCTCTGATCAACAATAGCCCTAAACATTTTATAAACAAACGGCCTCTTTGTTCTACGTTCTGTCAAAACATCCGGATGCCACTCAGCAGCGCCATTCATCATGCACTATCATACCTGGGGTACTTTATCAGCCCGTACATGAAGGCAGTGTAACTCCGTTGCGCCACTCTGCAGGTATATCTAAGCGAAAAGATGCTGATATTTGATCAAATGGATGCGGCAGCGGTGGCAGCCCTTTATCAGCCGAAAGCGCGAGATCACAGCATGTTTGGCAGCCAGTGGGAGCAGTCAGATGGAGCTTTAAAACAAGCAGACAAACAGTTGGCACGCATAAACAGAACACAACTTAAGATTCAGCTCTTTGCAAATTTGACAAACAAATGACAGCAACCATCCTCTCTTTTTTTTTAATGCAATCTGCAAATGGAATAAGCCTTATTTTTCCCTCCTCTTCCAACAAATGCAGGGTGGAGCATGCGATAAACAACACATGGCCTGGGAATAACAATAATGCAAAGCTCTGGTCGAATAAATCTCATGAAACCAGAGGGACAGCACATTGCAGCTGCAAGAATGTGTTCAGCAGCTGAGGGTGAAGTGCAGGGAAAAGTCCTGGTGACTTTGCCAAATACATTTTGAGTGCGAGTCATTCTTCTTCAGTAATCTCTCACTCACTGTAGGGGCGTGCTTGCATGCTCATACGCCCCAAGGGAAAGGATTTCAGGCAGGTCTGAACTGCCCCCCCCCCCCTCCCCTACAGAACAGTCAAGTGTTTACAGTATTTAATAGATACAGCTCTTGCTGGAGACAGACAATTGCTCCATTCTACTCCATAGAAGAGTAAGGAATCACGTAGCAAAGACACATGCAGAAGGACGCTGCATGGCTGGTGCATTCTGCAAAAAGCATATTAAAACCACAGCAAGTGGCCCCACTTTCTCAGCAACTCTGTTTAGAAAACCATGTGCCATAGTCAATATGATCCCATTTGCTTTTTAGCCACGAGCTCACCTCAAAATAAGTATGAATATTCATGTATAATAAGCTGCAAGGGACTCCTGCAGGTCATGATAATTTAACGCATCATACTGCAACAAGCTGCCCGTCATTCCCGCTGATAATCGCACCAAATCTCAGCAAATCGTGCAGGAAAATGAGATAATGTCGAAGCAATCGTTGCGATGCCATTCTGATCTTTTGTCCAGCTCTGTCATGTGCAGACTTGCACAGTTTTCAGATATGAACCGTTCATTTCAACTTCGACATAAAAATCGCTTGTCCTATTAAACTGCGCGAGGCTGTAACAGCGGGGATATTGTTACACTGTGTGTCTGATTCCCAAGACCACAACTTAAGTCGAGCTTTAGATAAGAAGACTACACGCTGCAGCTGCTATAAACTTACAAAAACAAGTTGCTCGGGTGTCGCTGGTACCCGGGTAGCATTACGGGACTCGACCTGATAAAAAAGGAAAATCCCCGGTGTTAAATCACGGAGCTCAAAGCCGCCGGACGCGGCTAGATCCCGGGCACAAACTTCGACCCGACCCGCGTCAACAATAACGTCAGCTTTTCTCTTCGCCGCCGCCATTTGAGGCGAGCTTCCACTATATCGCCGGGGCTTTATGTTTCCAACCGGAATGTTTGTGTGTGTGTGTGTGTGTGTGTGTGTGTGTGTGTGAGAGAGAAAGAGAGAGAGAGAGGGGGGGGGGGCAGAGTCAGGCCCAAAAAACTGGCCTCATCTCCGCCAGCGCCAGACGGCGAACACTAGCCCGGCC
>JAVQJG010190942.1:0-11300 GCA_036024015.1 Craterocephalus amniculus | reverse complement strand
TATTCCACCTTTGGGATGTGGTGGAACGGGAGATTCTCATCATGGATGCAGCAACTGTGTGATGCTGTCATGTTAATATGGAGCAGAAGCTCTGAGGAAGGTTTCCATCACCTTGTTGGGTCATCACACCAAGAATTAAAGCAGCTCTGGAAGAAAAACAGGTCAAACCCGCTACTACTGAGATGAAAGTGAATCCTAATATTTGTAACACAGAATCCAGATGTTAAAACCTTTCTGGTTCTGATGATCTTCACAGAAAACATTTAAGCCCCACCCCCCCTTAAATTTTTGCCTTATTGACCCATATTAAGTAATAGAAGTAAATAAGCTGCTTGTCAGGGTCCATTAAGTCAGTAGACACCTTCCCTCAGGAGGAAGGAGATTCAGTGTTTGACTCATAGTTCACCAACAAGTCAGTATCCCTAATTCACTCCAAACAGCAGCACAGCTCAGCCCCATCTTTCATCAGGCTCTTGTTAGATATTGCTGAGCTGCCTTCAGTAGGGTGTAGTTAATTCCCACAGCATGGTCTGGCACTGACCATCACATTCTGTCACACACACACACACACACACACACACACACACACACACACAGGCACGCACACGCACACACAGAATCAGATCATCTGTAAGTTTGGCCCTCTCTTGAGTTCAGCATGCCAGGACATAAATTGCGTGCAGTCTCGGAGCTGCAGCCGGCTTCCTGTCAGCCCGACTTGGCCATGTGCAAAAAGGAGAACAGATAGGTGTAAAATTTGTGTTGATCGGGGCGGAGGAGACGGCAAACAGCTTCACCTCACCGCAGCAGCCCTCTCCAGACATGCATCGCATCTTTGTTTCAGCCCGATTAACAAGAGAAAAGCAGTTTTTTAACATTTCTTTTGAGGATTCTCCAGATGTAGATTTTTGTCATTTTTCCGAAGTTTAGGAAGTTCAGCTTATTAATTAATGGAGCCATGATTTTAGTTCAGGGTTTTTCAGAGGCTGCCTTTAAAAACCAGCTTTAATTTATTTTGCTGCAACTGGAAACGGATCTGAAATGGAAATAAACGTATTTTATTTAGGATTTCATCAACCTAAAAGAGCCCGACTCCTCAGGACGTGCGCTTCAGTCTCGTGCGACTGCTCTTGTTTATCTCTCTCTCCCTCTCATGTTCAGTTCAAAGCACCTCTAAAACTTTGTTGCACGCTTTATTTGCCATCACACTCCTCATTCTAACAGACAGCTGTGTCAAACATGGTTTGTGAGACCGTTTCTAAATATTTAGAAGCCGAGCTGGACCGCGCTTCGGAGCTTCATAGCAAAAGGAAACAGTTTAAAATCAGAAAAAAGGGGCCACAACTGACTTAAACACACTCTGCTCACCCCTCGGTTCAGCAGGAGGATGTCTGACCTAAATTCACTTTACCTCATCTGCCTAGACATTTGTTTAGCCTTCTGGGCAAACACTTAGAGAAATGTATGAGGGAGTGAAGATGGGGGGGAAGGCGGAGGGGTGGGGGGGGGATACATATGCTTGAATATATCACATTTAGTCAAGGGAAAAGCAAAATGCGGACATGAGCAGACGTATACAGCCCTCTAGTGGCAAACTGTGAAGGACCAGAGAGGATGCAGTCTGCAGAGCTCCTCTGTTTCCACATCGGACCCGAGTTTCTGCGACTGGGCAAGCAAACGTTACCTAATGCCAGATTTAAAAAGAAAAAAAAAGGAGGAAAGAAAGCAGTCGATGCAAAGACAACAGGAGCTGCGCAGAATGAATGAATCCAGGTCAAAGAATCTCACCATCAGAGAAAAAGAGAGAATTTTGTCTTTTGAGTACTGTACTCATTACAGTGGCCCCGAGGAAGTGTGTGCTGTGAAATCACATGCTCTAGTTAAGCTAAACAAGGGCAAGGTATTCCCACATGCAGGCCAGACGAGAAGAAGGAAGTAGAACCGCAGACAGATGAGCTGAGGATGGTTTTAGTGCTGTTTGGCCCTGGTGTCTCACTCATTCTCAGCTTGCAAATATATCCCCCTCCACCACCACCTCTCTCCGGTTCCCTCTCTACCTCCACCTCTGCCTGTGTGTGTGTATGTGTGTGTGCGTGCGTGTGTGTGTGAGGCAAACCTCCAGGGTTCAGTGCAGCGAGCTCATTAAAGGCTTTATTCCACTTCCAGCATCGCGCAGGATTGCAATATGGACATTGTTTATACACAAATGTTGCCCGGGGAATAATGTTTATTTCTATTACCATCTTGGAGCAGAGGAAAAAAAAACAGGAACGCAGAGCTTGTCTGCACACATTGCTTTTCATGAAATACTGCCTCTCCAGGAGTGCTTTGAAGAAACGGCCGTTTTTCAAACCACTTTTTTCTCTGCAGCCCGGAGTCATGCATCAGCTGCCCCCCCCGCCCCGCCCTCTCACCCTCCGCCGGCTCACCATCATCTCTCATATTTTCAGTGACCCTCTTCCTGTGTAAAGCTCCCTCGCTCATCAGCATATCAGCTGGAAATGTCAGTGTGTGTGCGGCGGCGCGGCCGGCCGGGACGTTCGCTGGGAGTGTACTTCGACCGGCGAGGGTGGGGTCACATAAGTGTCATGTTAAACGTCAGGGTCCGGCGGTGCATCCGCAAGGCAGCGGATGACGCAGCACAGTGTTGCTACACACCCGGAGCCGTGTTTGGAAACACTGAGGCAGCTTGCTGCTGCTGCGCGGGGGCCAATGGGAGCAGCTGAACCGTGCACTCTTTAGCCCAGTGGAGCGCAGCGAGGGGGAGGGAGGCGGGGGGGGGGCAGGGAGGCAGCACAGATCCAGGAAATGCCTGAATGAGAAGAAGCGACAGCGGGGGCCCGGCATTGATCCCCCTCACACCGTATATCCATCTCCCCGTAATTGCGCGGCTGTTTAGAAAGGCAGTCGTTATTTATGAAATATTGAAATAACAAATGGCGCCTCTCGGCAGATATTAAGGAGAGAGATGCCACAGATGAGTCAGAGCCCCCCCCCATGGGCTGCCTGCCCAGTCGCCTGGCTGCAGAAAACCTGCAGTCATCACAAAGTGGAGATATTTACTGCACACACTGCTGAGTATGGGAGTATGAGGGAAGGGGGCCGCAGAGAGATGAGTGTTTGTGTTCGGGGGGGATCTAATCAGATTCCTTGGGCTTCAGAGGCGTGTGAGGACGTCTGAGTGTGTTTCTCTGTCACACTTCCTGATTACGCGCTCGGAACCGGAGGAACACCTGCACGTTTCCCACACCTTGTTAAATCTGAAGGTTTGTGTTGTGAAGGCTGCAGGCCTCATCAGGCTGCCTGTTTGTGTTTACAGAACACCCTGGAGACCTGCACCATCTGCAGTAAGCCCATCATGGAGCGCATCCTGCGGGCCACGGGGAAGGCCTACCACCCCCACTGCTTCACCTGCGTGGTGTGCCACCGCAGCCTGGACGGCATCCCCTTCACCGTGGACGCCTCCAACCACATCCACTGCATCGAAGACTTCCACAAGTATGCTCCTTAACTTGTTGTCATGTTTAAAGCTGCACTAGTCAACTTTTTTTTTTCCATTTCATTTCTTTACGTCAGTTTTTATGTCTTCTTGTGATGCAAACAGCCCTAAAAATTAATGATGTTATTGAAGCATCCAGCAGGTAAAATGCATACTGCATGCTTTAAGGTGATAGTTACAGGTTTAACTCCTCCCTGCCACTAGCCTGGTCCCACCCACTAAATTTTGTGAGCTCCATATGGTCTGGTCAAAAGGGCTATTCAACAGATTACCAATCTCCCAAGAAATTGGGAGCCAATGAATATTGAGCTTGTCCAAAGAGGCGAGCTCAATGCAGTGATGTGACAGGCAGCACTTCAACACACGGAGCAACAACAAAAAACCAACATAAAACGACGTTAACCCTCGTCCTGCTTGGATCTTGGAACTGTGATGGAAGGTAGATCCGTTTCCACAAAGACCTGCAGATCTCTAAACTCCCGAGCTGCTGGCTTTGAATCCCCTAGTGTAAATGTTGTCATGGTAGCTAGATTTAAATATTTATATTGTTTGGTCAAGTCAAAACTGATAAAACAATTACTTTTTGCCATTTTTAAAACTTCAGTAAAATGAACTTTTAATCTGCTCCCCTTTAGATGTTCTGTGGATGTTTTATTTTTTTAAAAGTCGTTGTTTTGATGAAAAAGTCGTAGCTACGACCTTCCAGTAAATGTTTCTAATGAGGGTGTTGGGTTGAAGCTTCCACCAGATGCTGGTACTAACACAACACGTCCAAAGAACCAACACAAGGTTGTGTTTCTGTCAGCATTGTGTGTGTGTTTGTTTTGTGTATTGAACCTTCATAGCCTTATTTAGGTGCTGGTGCATCTGTCCTGCATCCTGTCTCTTCTCTGATCACTCCGGCCAGTAAAAGTCAGCCTGATGTTGATTCCTCTCATCTTTTGCTCTTTCTCACATTCTCTTCCTCTGTTAACAGCTTCTTTACATTTTCTTTGATGAATCAGCCAAGGTGCATGTTGAAAACAAGCAGTGTGATGATACCCAGAACCTGGTGTGTGAAGTGTTACATGGAGTAAAACTGTTGGACAGAAATGTGTGTATAAAATCTCACTTAGAAGGTCAGAAAGTCAAAAAGTTCTACTTATTCTGATTGTAATAGCAGAGCATGTTGCATGTTTTTAATTGGGCTGCCATAATAAACATGCACTTGTACATGACTGAAGAAGTAATAGGGTATGCCTGAAAACAAGGCAACCATGATAGTGCACCTCAAACCTCGCCCATACTCTAGGTATATTTCTTGTGCACATCTCCAAATTATTCCTTTCCTTCCATTAAAGAAAATGCAAAATTCTTGATCGTAATTAAAAAAACTGGAGGCTGAGAAAATGTAATAATAAAGATAAACTTACTAACTTATCATTTATTGAAATGCATCATTTTTTAATTGTGTTGAAAAAATAATAAAAACGAAAATACCTGTATGAATGATACAATGTAGATTAGTTTGTGATATTTATAGCTTTTTTAAAGAATATTTCTGTGGAACCACAATTCAAAAACAATGTCATGATTTTCGTCTCATTTTTATTTATTCCTACTTTTGTGCGTTTCAGCTCATTTCAGAAACGTCTGTTTTTCCTTCTTTAAAGGAAAAGTAGGAATCATTACGCAGACGTGTGTACGTACGTAGAAATGCTAAAACAAATGCAGCAGAAAGAGCATGATGAACCAAACGGGAAGGAATAACGAGCAGGATGAACGGTTCAGAGGGACACTAACCGGTTTCACATGGACACATAGTTGGAATAAAAGTGCTTCATGTTAACCCATCGGCTTATTACGAGCGATGCATGTGGGAGCAGAAGCTGCATCCAGTCACCTGCCCTCTCCCAAACGGTTTCCAGTAACTAACCAGACGTTTGCAGAGCTGGAAACTCTGGACTAGATATCTGACTCCAGATGAAACTCTGACAGTGAGGTCGACTGTTTGTGGAAGAGTTTCAGTAACTCTGGTTTCACTCTGTTGTTTACTCTGAGGAAACATTTATCTACACAACGCAGTCCTCCCATAAAGCAGGCCTACGTGCTGCAGGACCACCGAGGCAGAGCAGACATGCATGTTACACACACGCGCGCACACACACACACACGCATTATTCACATCATTCATTACACACCACAAACACGTTTTTTACATCGTACATTACACAACACACCCCCACGCTAACGTTTACATCGAACATGGAACATTTAGAGAAACTTCCCACAGGAAGCCAGTTTAGGGATGTGAGAACTGGTGGGAAGTGTTCCCTCTAACTGGTCTTTGTGAGGACACCAGCAGCATTCTGGACCAGTTCCAGTCGTCTCAGTGGGACCAGTAGAATGTCCCTTCCTGAAAACAGATGGGTTTTGTAGAGCAGTGCTGTTACTGCAGCTCTGCTCTCCTGCTGATAAAAGGTTGATCTGCTTCCTGCTTTAACTTTAGAAAATAGTTCCCAGTCCTAAAAGACTCTGAGATTTCTGGACGGATCTGCTCGTGTCTCACGTTTACAGCTTAGATGGAAGAGAAACAGAGTTTTCTCCTGGACTGGTAGAAAGAGCCTGGAATAAAAACAGATGATTTTTCGTTCCACACTGTGCAAAGCAGCATCGTTACAGTTGGTTTGCTTTTGGGCTTTGGTGAGTTTCTAGAAATCAGTGCTGTGCTAGCGAGAGATTTTCCACACCTGGACGACAGCCGAGTGGATCACGGACACAACGCAGACGTTTCTTTCTTTCTTTCCAACTCCTGAAAAGGGCAGACGAAGCTGCCGAGTCCTGATTGGCTCATTCACGCCTTCCTTTGCTTAAGTCTGCCTCTCCTCCTGCAGGTGGGGAAAGGCTCACCATCATTATCTTTGACACTGTCTCTTATCGTAAGAAGAGTGCAGCTCAGATGATGATGATGATGATGATGATGAAGCATCGGACTCAGTGACAGCATTGTGGTTCCTGTGGTGGAAGCAGACAGAGGCCGGACCAGCAGCAGCTTTTCTGCCACATGTGGGCAAAAAGAAAGACAGAAGTAGGAATTCAGCTGTTTCTAAGCAGAATCTCTGGGCTTCCTTTATGGGAATGAATGCAGCCGGTTTCGTAAGTCCAGTGATGTGAAGGCGTGCGCGTGCGTGAAATGCAGGATTCCTGTCACTGCATCATGCTGTGGGATTGCGTAACCGCCGCATTACCAGAAATCTTCCTCTTCTTGGTGACCAGAAGGGAAACGGAAGCCAGCAGCTGGCTCCTGGAGTGTGTGTGTGTGCGTGTGTGTGTGTGTTTGTGTGTGGGTGTGTGCAGCCGGTGTTGCTGCCGTCTAATTCCACGTGACGAGTGTGACCTCGGCAGCCCTTTGTGTCGAGGAATGTCCGCGCGGGATCCCGGGCTTACGCTGCTTACAGCTGTGGTTCCTCCTTCACTTCCTGATTCCCAGACACTGAATGAAAGTGTTGCACAGAGGAAGCGTTGCTCGCCTCACACAGCCTCCAAGCTTCTCATATCCTCATCACTGCTATTGTTACACAGACCTCTTCCTACTCGAGGTATTTCCAGATTTGGTGCTTCCAATTCTGGTTCTGCAAACTTTCCAGCTGAAATGTCACAATTCCACCTGCTATTTATAGAAAAGCTAGTTGTTTTACGCAACCGCTCAGTCCACTTCTTTATTTTTAATTCATTTATCATTTATAAATGCATGCAAATAAACACACACAATTTTATTGTTTTTGTGACAGTAAGACAAATTATTACCACAGGGGATTTCTTTCTTTCTTCTATCAAACTTGTTTGGAGCCGAAACAGTTGAAGAAAAATATCTAGAAAGTTGATCTGCAGATAATAATTTCAAAACAAAGAGTTGGGTTGAGATTAAACAGACCAGCCAACGTGTGTGTGTTCGCTGAGCTTCTTAGTGACAGATTAAAGCTAAAGGTGTGTGTTCTGAGCTTATTTCTGTTGCTGCTTGCAGGAAGTTCGCTCCACGCTGCTGCGTGTGCTCGGAGCCCATAATGCCGGCGCCCGGCCAGGAGGAGACCGTCCGCATCGTGGCCCTGGACCGCGACTTCCATGTGCAGTGTTACCGCTGTGAGGTGAGAATCCGCTGTAAAATAATGGAGGTACCTTAAAACTGGAGGAACCGCAGGTTTCTGATGAGCTGAAAAGAAGCTCAGTGGAGGTTCCCACCGTCACAATCTTGGTACCTTCACGAGTCTCATGGGTCCGAAAAACCCAGAAATGTGTGACGAGGAGGCGCTAAGAGGAGGGCTGTTAGCGTGACACCCATCAGACTCTGAGCTACGAGCTAACCTGGAGCTAACAGGAGCTAACCAGCTAACGGAGGAAGGCGGGATAAAGATAAGGTGCTGTTAGCGGCTAAAAACCGCGGTTGTGCTACTCTTCATCTCGTTTTCCCAGATATCTGGCACCTGTCAATGAAAAGGCCACGCCCCTAATTATGCAGAATTTTAGGATTAAATAACATCTAAAAGAATGAATTATAATTTTTTCACTCCCCCCACAGTTGTCATGAAGGTAAACCTGAGCTTTTAAAGCTAAAATGGTTTCATGAACCAGGCTTTAAACATGTTTAATTCTGCTGTAAAGTTGCTCTTGTAAAGATGGGAGACTGTGGGGAATTTCTCCGTTTGCAGCAGCACCTAGTGGAGGAGGGGGGAACTGCAGTTTTTAGACTTTCACGTAGGCTTCATGTTTCTAAGCGGGTGTTGCTGCTTGGAGGTGAGCGTGCCTCTAATCTGTAGATGCCATCCTCACAATGTAATAACCCCTCCCTGACTTTCTTCTCTCACCTGCCTCAAAATAGCTGCTCCTGTCTCCAGTTAAAGTTCACAGACCTGCACTGTTCCCGGCGTGTCAGCGGCCGTCGGCTGGGCTGATAAGCGCTGCTGAGACTTTGCACGTCGGAGCGTCACATTGTCAGGAAGCCGTGCCGTGTGAGCGTCTGGTCCATGTAAAGGTCACAGGGAAGCAAAGCAGATTAGTTCAGCTCAACAAAGAAAAGTTGGTCATGAGCGAGACACGAGGAGATGAAGGAACCGTGAGGAGGAGGAAGACGAGCGGAAAAAGAGTGGGGCATGCAGAAGATCTTCATCTTCATCATTATCAGAGAGGATGATGATGGAGGGAGGAGGATGGAGATGAAGCACAGGAGGAGCATCCTGAGAGATCTGAGCTCTCAGGTAAATGTTTTCAGACTTTAAAGAAGTTCTGATGAAGTGATGGATCAGTCTGGGCTCCATCGTGGTCCTGCTGAAATGTTTAGTCCTTCCCTGAAAGAAGCGATGTCTGGATGGAGCAGATGTTGCTCTAACACCTCGGTGTGACCTCTGGAAACGTTCCTGAGTCCATGCTGTGATTGCCGGGGAACCTTCAGCCTGCTCCCGTGCGCGCAGAGATTCCTTCTGAATCATGAAATTCTACTCTGTAGATGGAGGATCTTCAAAGTTTTTCTGAAACTGTTCCACAGTTTTTAGGCCCAGTTTGTCCCAGGTTGGTGAACTCTGTCCCTCCTTCCACCTCAAACACTCTGAAATGAACCTTTTCATGCTGCTGCTTTGAAAGCTCCTCCAGCATTTAACGGTTCTGGTTTTATCCACACTTCACACAGTGAAGCTTGTCTGGGTTCAGGCTTGCACAGGAGAAGCTTTTAAGAGCGGCCTGTGAGAGATGGAACCAGGAGGACAAACTGGCTCCAGACCAGTTTATGATGGATGAACTGGGATCCATGATGAGACTCCAGAAAACCTGAACGTAAGATAAATGGACCAAATACAGCGAGACTGTAAAACAAGGTACAGGAAGACTAACGGCACCGAGTCAGCGGCATTCAGAGTTCAGAGTGAGGATAATACTTCAGTACCAGTCAAAGTATCAGAATTGATACTTTTAAAATACCGAGAGACCACCCTGCTGATAAAAAAACATACCTTTTCTTTATTTCGGAGAGTTTTAAGTAGTACAACTGCATGTGAAATTTTTCTATGTCACATGACCACATCAGCCAATCAGAAGCTGTTTGTGATGTTTTAATATTTCACTGGTTTAATGCAGGTTGTTGCACATTATGATTTATTATATTCATCATGTTACATTGTTTTTTTTTCCATAAAAAACTAACAATCTTACGAATCTGTTGTTTATTTTATAATGTAAAAATATTTACTCACATGCATCTTATAGTTTTATTTAATTTATTTATCTTGATACTTGTTTCCCTCTTTTTAATTTAACTAAAGTATTTCAGATTCAAATCTGTAAATGAAGACATATTTTCATGAACCTGCGCTAAGGAAGCAGGAAGCAGGTTGCCTACAGAGATCCAGGGTTAAATCTGTGAACTCTGGATGTTCTGCACCACTAAGCCGTTATTTCCCTGCAGACTCAGCAGCTGGCGGCGGAGCAACACACGCGGCCTCCTGTAACTTGACACTAGTGGCGTAAATGTGGCGTTGGGGTCGCTCATGTTTGTGTTTGTGTCCCGCAGGACTGCGGCTCTCTGCTCTCAGAGGGAGACAACCAGGGCTGCTACCCGCTGGACGGACACGTCCTCTGCAAAAACTGTAACACCAACCGCATCCAGGCCCTCACCGCCAAGGCCACCACGGATCTCTGAGCAGCCGGCCGCCCAGTCACCTCCACTGTGATCGCCCAGCACGCTCTTCTCCTCTTTCTGCCTCCTTCACCGTATACACACACACTATACCCCTCTGTATTTATGTTCACATGTCCCATGCCAGAAACACCAACGTGTAACCACCGACGCGGTACCGTCTCTGCCTAGGGGGCAGTTATATCTTATTTAACAGGGTTTTTTCTTGTTTTGTTTTTTTTAAATATGTCTGGAGGCTAAAAATGCAGCTTTTTAGCATAAATACAAGAAGTGGAGGGTAACAGATGGTCCATCTTCCTGTAGTTTCATGCTGCTGCAGATCAGATCTCCTCATCCATCATAAGAGCGCATCCCGAGCCGAGCCCTCAGCCCGGCTGCACAGAGTCCATGTAACGGTCTGATGCAGCTGCATGTGATGAAAAGGATGAAATTCCACATCCAGACCAGAATTCCAAAACATTCCCACGTAACTTGAAGACCAAAACATCATTTATACCACGGTAATCTCATTATTATTGTTAATATTATTATTAGGGCATCCAGATCGGTACCACAGGAAGTACAGACGCTTTTCTCCACCATGGAGACCTGAATCCTCCGCAGGCGGCCGCTGGATGCAAATATCCTCCCTCTGGACTTTCTCCATGAGTTCTCTGATGTATCAGTAGAATATGTGCGGTGGGCCGGCATCTAAGCGCAGCCCCGTCTTCATGTTTAAGTCTCATTTTAAAGTTTTATTTTATTTGACTCGCCCCGTTTATCGTGCCAGAGAGTCGACTGTGCAGAGATTAGGAATATTACTCAGCTATGCAACTTTCAATCTTAAGTGCATCGACACTTTATAAGAAATTTTATGAATAAGGAAATATTTTACCTGTACATATTCAAGCTGAAGTGTCCTTACAGCAGCGCTTTGATCAAACCACGCCGTGGTCCTGTGTGACTGCTGCTGTTTGGTGGGATCCTCTCATCTTTAAATTTACTGTTTGATTTTGATGGAAGAAGAAGGGACCGTGACAGTTTTTATTCAAAAGAAAGGTTTAATTATTTGTTAAATCCACAAGTTTTTGGACTGAGAAGCAACAGTTCAGTCTAATTGCTGTAGTTTTATTCTGGGGGGGGGGGGGGGGGGGGGGTTAG
>JAVQJG010190913.1:0-13224 GCA_036024015.1 Craterocephalus amniculus | reverse complement strand
GTAGTGTTGTTGGAGGTAAATGTAGGAAGATGCTGCTTTAGTGTAATTCACTTTTTTCATGAACTACGACGCCGCTGTCAGCTGTAACAGATCCAAACTAGGCAAACAGCTATGCAGCTCTTCTCAACGGCAATTAATTGTTTAGAATTGGCCGTTTCCTTTCTGCTGATGCTCCTTAGAAACACCCTTTACATGTTGGTTTTAGTCGTTTTGCTGCTATAAAAAAACAATTACCCCTGAGAAATGCATTAATGGGGAAGCTGCCTTATTATTTTTCCCAGTTGTGAACTGGAACGCTCTCAAATCGGGCGTGACGTCATTCCCCAGTTCAGACTTCCCAGTTCGAAGGTAAATGGACCGCAGCATAAATCTAGATCCAATGATCAAAATGCAAACTGCAGTTAAACAAAGGTTCAACTGATTTATGTAAATAGGTCTTCAATCAAACAAATTTCTCACTGAGCAAAAAAAAAATTGTGTTGAGTGCTTTTGATCCAATGTTTTGTTTTCTCTAAAGAATATTATCAATAATGAAGTACGTATCCAGAACTTGTAGTAGCGGAAATGAGCCTCCTACCTGGGCCAGCATATATCATATACCTTTATACAAATGTAACCAGCTTACCCCAAGCAGGTCTGACATTTTCTTTAAAGCATCTTTGTCCACATGGATGCGGTGGCTCTCCATGGCTGAAATAAAACCCAAATACTTTTATCCACCAGACCTGATACAGCAAATCTAGGTTGATATATGATTACTATAGCTTCAGAAGATGATTTGCAAGTGAAAATAGATGAAAAACAATCAAGTGCAGACTTCTAAAAAGGTGTTCACCTGCCAGAACAGGTATCATGTTCAGCTCCATATCTGAGTAGAGCCCCCACAAGCCCTGGTTCTGAACACAGAGACAGGCAATCTGAGTCTATTGTACATACAAGGTAGGTGTGTGTTGGTCTGTTTGTGTGCTTCTGCCAACCTGCAGTTTTGAGCATAGGTTCATGTTAAGCTTGTAGAGCCAACTGAGACCTGAGATGATGTGAGAAACCTGAAAGAGAAAGACAGACCAACACAGTGAGAAAGGAGAGTGGAGTTACATTAAGTTCTCAGCAAGTGTATGAATTTACCTCATGAATTAATGATGATCATACAGACACAGTGCACACACTTTTAATAGAAATAAACTAACACATGGAATTACAATATTTCATTAAAACAACATCAGGACGCTTAAGCTAACATTTTGCAGTAATTTAATGTAATCTTTGCAGTCAAATATATTTTACGGCACTTAGCAAGAATTATACACTTTAGCTGCTAGTCTGCCCACATTTCTTGTGCAAGTCGCTCTAGTAAATTTGTTTTTTGGATAAACTCCCAGCTTTTCAGCTCATTTGGTCAACATTCAGAACAACAAAGAACGTTAATCAGGTTTTGTTATGATTTTAGGTGTACATGTTGAATGATCCGGTCAGAGATGGAGCTTCTAGTACAGAAGAAGAAAAGTAACCTCAGTACATACTAGGGTTTTCTCACTGTTTCACCCTTTAATTAAATCTTTAGATTTTTCCTTCTGTGTGAAACTGTATCCTACTCCTTGAATTCTGCTTGTGTTGTTCTCTCAAATGTACGTCGCTTTGGATAAAAGCGTCTGCTAAATGACGGTAGTTGTAGTAGTAGTAGTGAACGAATCTCATGTAACCTATATAGCTCGGTGTTATTAAAATTCAGTCTGACTTTTGAAGTTTTTAAGTTAACCACATTGCGTCAAACTCGTGTATAAAACCAGAAGTTCATGAAGTTGCCTGGATGTCCAATGCACTGGCATACTGTGACAATTGATAGTTCCATTACGGGGTTATAACATTTACATTTTTTACTAACCTTTTGTGTGCTCAGTGCAGGTACTGTATTGGATATTTTGCAGTGTTTATTAAGAAGCTCACTGAAGCAAGATGAAGGATCTGCAGGATCCAGCAGCCACCCTGACACCTGTGGGTCCTGGATCTGACAGCCTGCCACTGTAGAACATAGAAAGCTTTTTATGATAATGAACGAAGCAAATAACTTCATGCTTATAAGAGTGTGTTAGTGAGTTTTACAGAGTTTGGAGCCATTAAACAGTGCGTGTGGCTGTGCAAGTGTCCTCTCAGAAACATCCAACAAATACATAAACTAAATAACCTTCAAACATCACTCACCCATAAGTTTAAACCAGTTGAACTTTTTTTATATATACTGGAGCTCAATTGCTGTAAGTGTTTAGCGAGAAAACTTGTGTCTGCTGGGTCCATGTTGGCCAGATTGTTCTTTCTGAATTGTTCATTAATTCACCTTGGGTTTATTTAATCATCAACCAGCATTTTACAGTTAGCTATTTTTTGGGGTACATGCAGACCCTACCTGACTTAACAACAATGGCAAAATTGAAAACAAATACTTATACAGGGAAGCCTTAACGTGTAAATACAGATATGAAGGTAAACAAAGGCAGCGATTAAAGCTAACATGAGTGGACATGTGTTTTGGCTCATTTCATTGACAAGACATCCTAAGCAACACAGTTACAAAAGCTTGTAGTTGTAATTCAATAAACTTCATAGAGTATTGCTTCAGTTACAGTGTGATCCAGTTACTTCATAAAGAATGAATTTATTTGTTTACATTTGAAGCAGAACTAAAAAATAGTGGGAACAAGTGTGTGTGACTGCTAATAATTCCTCGTAACTGTATATGTATTTAGCTCTTAGCTATGTGTCTTGCCTTGTTTCCAGCTGAGGTCTTGTGTATTCATTTGCAGAGCTGTGCAGAGCAAATCCTTGGCTTTATAGCAGATCACCAGGTGAGATCTTGAGAATATCCGTAGAAACATATCTCTGTGAGACAAAAAATAAACACTGTACCTCTGTATTTGGATGAAAACCTCATACTTGGGAGTCTTTTTTGGTGGGGTGCACGGGGAAATGTTCTTACTGCAATACTATGCTTTAACAGGAGGCTCTTCATCACATTAACAAACATTTGAAGAAACAGACCTTGCAAAGAGCTCCTGGGTGTGGTGTGTTTGCTGCTGGGCCCATAGAGGTGTGTGTTCTAGTTTTAGGTAGATCAGACTGTCATTTGGCCCGAGAAAGTCCTCAGCTGTGCTGCAGAAAGGATCGTCCTTCATCAACATGAACAGGCCACAGACTGGTGGAGTGAGCTTCTATATGAAGGACCCAAGAGGTAAAATTTAGAGGGAAGAGGCCACATATTTATAAAGCAGCAAGCCACAAGAGTCCAGCATTAACACTGTTAAATCATGCAGGAGAGAGATGCTATTCTGTTTTTTCTCCTTAAGATCTAAATATTAAATATACGTGATCCAAAACCTTGGTTTAGGATTATTTCTTAAAAATGATTTTCTTTATGGAGAATCACATTGCAGATTTATACAGTAGATTCTTCCTCATTAGGTTAGACTTCGTGACTCCCTTTTCCACTTTTTGTTTACAAATTACTGCAATAGGACACACCAGGGAATAAATCAGAGGCTATTAGTGGTTAGAAATCTGACAATGACAAAAAACAAAGCAAAGTAAAAAAGATGGAAAAAATGGAAAAAAATTGCTTTAATCCATTAATGTAAAAGGGATAACATGTAACTTTTGACCCAAATATTAGGCTTTTGTGAGAAATTATAGATGATTTCTGGGGTCTATATTTAGTGCTTGATGCTTTTCAGACATTGTAACATTACATGAGCATATCAGTCTCTCATGAGATCGTGTGAGCTGCAGTGCTCTGCTTTGTGCTACTTTTTTATCAGTGCTGAACAAAATAAAAAGGTGAAAACGGTGTCTGATGGGCCAAAAGGAGAAACATTGTATAATTTTGTGATGCTGTCATTTGACCTATGGGAAGTTTTGAGTTCAGTGCCCCTAGTGGCCAAAAATTAAATGGTATCCCTTTAAATAAAATAGGGGCACCTATTTTGAGAATGCTGTATGCATTTCACACATCTCCTAACATTATTGTTTTATTTTGCTTCCTGAAGCCTCAAAATGTTATTCTTTCCACAACAAACACTACATATAGTATTTTGTACCACTCCCTATACTTAGAACTTCTGGTTTAAGGCATCTCTTTTTCATAGTTTTGCTCAATAACACAAATATTTTCCTTTTATTTGCAGAAACCACATTGATGTGGATTCTCTCTACATGGCTTTAATATGACTTATCCAATCAGAATGATGTATCTGACTTATAATGAACTACAACAGCTGTGATATGTTGCTGGTCAGGATGTGTATACCACTGAATGCTTGTATGAGAGAGCTCTGCTTACCTTCTCAGCGTCAAACTGTGTTGTTCCATCTCGGTACACCATAGTTAACACCAGCACCTTGGATTCACCAGCTTTCTCAAGCATCTGCAGCCTCTCTTCTGGACTTAGCTTTGCAGAATCCTTTACCCTGGTGTCTGAGGTTAGAGCTGCAGGCAGCCAGCCGGTTTTGGACTGAGACTGCAGATCAGTGGTGTGGACACTCTGGAAACTTTCAGGCCCATTTGTGGCCGGGTGAGTCCTACATTTAGCTGACATGCACTTAAATCGCTTCTTGTCTGTTATCCGCTTAGAGGGATGCTTTACTGGTTTGTTGCAGGGTTTGAGTGTGGCTCCCTTCAACTCATTCATTACCAACTTCTCCTCAGCAGGAAAAGGTGCCTCCCATGTGGGACATCTAGCTTTGGTGGGTTTGGGAGGAGGGTTTGCATGTTGATGCTGTAATACATCATGTATCCTCTTTCGAGAAACCTTTGGAGTCAGATGAGAATGATGTAACTGACTTTGGGAAGATGACAGGTTCCTGTTTTCCAGCTTTTTTTCTGGGGCTGCAGCAGCTGAGTCCTGTGCTGAGGGGTCTTGTCCAGCAGCAATGATGCTCGCTGGGATCAGCATCATGCTTAGTTTAGTCTCTTTGCTGCTTCTATCAGTGCGCTACACCACATAAATGTGAACACAGAGGAGAAAGGGACAAAGGAAAACAGATGAAGAACAAGATATGAGAATAGAATTACTTGCTGAAAAATATGAAAGCTTCACAGCTCCTCATATTATGAGAAAATATAAAAATGGTGTTACAAGTCAGTTTATAAGAAAGGAGAATAGTTTGGAGAAATTATAGCTGTGAATACTTAGATTAGTAAAGAATGTTGACTTTATCAAATATTTTCAATAATGCTTCCAGATAATAAAATATAAGGCAAGAAAAGAAAAAATTGTCAAAATAAAAGGTACGACGACGAAAAAAAAAAAAGATCTGAAAGGGAATCCTCAGCACTGTGCCCCAGATGTGAAAACAGACAGTGTGTCTGACAAGCCTGCCTCAAGCTTGGACTGTGTCCCGGACACAGACACACTCAAGGCTACTTGCATGTGCTCTCACACATTTACTTTTCTTTAAATAAGAAAAACAGCTGTCCTTTGTTTCTGTGCCTAAATGAAAATGGGTATTAGAAACCACTTGGTGCAGGGATTCATTAATACACCACGCTTATGGACTGCATGTAAAGCACATAATAAGAAGATAAAAAGGCAAACATGTCAGTGAGTAAAGTGTGTGAATTTAACTGATCAAAGCATTTACCAGTTATGATCTCATAGCCAGTGAAGGAAAATATGTGAGACCCTCATCCAAAAAATATCTCCCTGTTCTTTGAATATTCAAAACATCTCCAACTCCAAACTCTCATCATTCAGAAACAATGTTTTTGTTTATTGTGTAAAATTTAGATGATGTGATGTGAACATGGGTATCATAATGACTTTCTTAGAAAAATTATTTATATGCATCATTCTATAGGGTTGTCAGCAGAGGGCTTGGCAAGAAAGGAATTCCTATGATTCAGCTCCCCGGGGGCAGTGCTCCTCATTTCCCTGTAAACACAACCCGTTTTCCTGCTGACAAAGTCATGAACCTCCCCAGGGCGCTGTGCTACAGGATATAGATAGAAAACCAAGACAGGCCATGGCCCGTAGCCCAACGCTGTGTGGGTTAAAATGTGGGAAAGAAAACGAGGAGAAAGAAAGTTTACTCCTCATAGCAGCAATACAGAAACGTCCTACACTTCTTTCTCTTTTCCTCCATCTTCCAGTCTCCTCCGCTATATTTCTCATCTTCCACCTATCCCGCCACATCCTTCTCTCCCTTTGTAACTCTCACTCCTTTTCTTCTAACGCACATGAAAGATGACTTCCTAAAGATACCTCTTTTAACTTCATGGCTCAGTGAATAGCTATCACTCGTCAGTGTGCTTCACAACTTCCCACACTTCCTTACTTCACAAAAGCCAGATTAATTTGTCAGTATGCAGAGAAACAGAAGTCTAATCCTCAACTGAAAGGAGCAATTTAAATTTCAGGGCTTTTGGGTTTTCTACCATGACAGTTCAAAGTACCTCCGACAGGGAGCAAAGGGAGACAGATCAAAACAAGGTTAAATAAAGACACAGCAATGCGTCCTCATAAGTAGATTCAGCAAGTAAAAAGTCAACTCAGTGAGTAGATTTTTTACACAGTGTCAATTCTAACAAAATGTTTCATCTACCGCAAGATCTTTTCTTATTTTCTCCTCACATCTCACTCAATGTATCAATTATTATTATTTATGATTATGCAGTACAAGTGATTATAAATATTTTTGCTTCATAGATACTTACTTGAACATTAGCATGGTGTAGCTGGCTGCCAGGGAGACAGGGAGCTCTGAGTCCTGACCATTTTGCTCCGCACTCCTGGGATGATGCTGGCATGGGGTATCGTTCTACAGAAGAAGAGGTTAAAGCCTTTTTTTATCTTATCATCACTTTCATGCACATCCTAAATCAATAAACCCATTCTGCTATGTAAGCATGTTTGAGTAAGCATGTATGCAGAGTGTGATACATCAGCACTGTGAGAGAAGGGTAAGGTCAGCCAGCACTGTAAGTCCTGGCTAAAATCAAACTGGCCAAACACAACTTGAGACTTGCTTCTGTGCGTCAGATGAGTCGGCTTTCTATCTGCAACTGAGACTTTTTTAAGCCAAAAAATGATCAGGCACGATATTTTTATATTTCTCTACAACACTGCCATGTCATCATTGCCACTCAGCAGAATGAAAGATGGCTGAGAAACGCTGATGTGGGACTCAATTTGAAATGCTTTAGCACCCTCTACAGACGTTTTTCCAAAACCAATTAAAAGTTTAATCTATTGCAAATATTAAACTATGTAAACGACAGATGCACTGGGCTGATTGTTTGGTATTTTCACCATTATAACAAAATATGAAAATACAGCTGTTCTTTTATCTTACAGTAAATGTATGCTGAAACTCAATCAATCAATCTTTATGTATAAAGCTCTTCTCAGGCAGATTGCAATTCAAAGTGCTTAACAAAGCAATTAGGTGTAAAAACAGGAAATAATACATGCATATGAAATATTAATGAAGGAAATATGAAAAAAAGGAATAAAGTGGTTAAGCTGTTTAAGACAAATAACATGTCAAATAGAGCACAAAGAATTTTCTAAGTTAAAGGTAAGCTCTTTCAAAGAGGTAAGTTTAAAGCAAAAGTTAAAAACTGCCAGGCTGGCTGCTGATTCCACAGGAGAGAAGCCTGAAAACTGAAGCATCTGCCTCCCACGTCTGACCTCGAAATTATAGGAACCACAATTAAGTCTCCATAGTCTCCGAGTGAAGTGTTCTCGTGGGGTCAAAGGGAACTATAAGATTTTTAATATTAGAAGAAACAATACCATTTAGGGCTTTTATGTGTGGTGAGCAGGATTTTTAACCTTACTCAATGGTATTCAAGAAAGAGAAGCCAAAAACAGTGAAATGTGATCTCTCCTGATGGTACCAGTCAGCACTGTAGCAGCAGAGTTTCATAACAGCTGAAAGATATTCAGGGAATTATTTGGACAACCAGGTAAAATGACATTGCAGTAGTTTAGTCGACATGACATAAATGCATGGACCAGCTTCTCTGCATCTGTTTGAGAGAGGGTGCTTCTTATTCAAGCAAAATTGCATAAACAAGAGACTATTTATTTGTTGGAACAGAACTGAAATCTATGTTAGCAGGATAATTTTTACATCTGACATTTCTATTCAAATAAATACAGCTCCTTTCAAAAATACATTTAATTTGAAAAATTATTCAAAATGCTAAAAGGTGCAGATTTTTAAAAATTCTTATAAAGTTCATATAGTGTAGCTACAGCGTTAAGATTTCAGAGCATTAACACTGAACTGATTTTCAAAGACATGTTTGCTTTTTGCAGCGTTATTCTTAATCTAAAACTAAACTCTCTTTCCAGTTATAATAATGAGTTTGGACTTTAATCTCTGATAGCATTGAGCTACTCCCTCTTTCTATTAAAGAAGTATGTATTTAAAAAAAGAGGGAAAATATGTAATTATTTGATTCTGTGTTATTTCAATTCTATGTGTGAAGTTGTAAAGGTAATATAGCTCTGTCTGGTGGTGAATAGTATTACTCCGTATTAATAGTTTATCAAAGCAGAAGGGAAGTGATGCTGAACATAATGAGAGTTTCACACTGTTAATCATTATGTTGTTATAGTTTAAGTATAATATGACAACAGTCTGGGTAAATGTGATTATTCACATGTGTCA
This sequence comes from Craterocephalus amniculus, assembly GCA_036024015.1. Lineage (NCBI taxonomy): Eukaryota > Metazoa > Chordata > Actinopteri > Atheriniformes > Atherinidae > Craterocephalus > Craterocephalus amniculus. The sequence goes on along the minus strand of JAVQJG010190913.1, from coordinate 4,561 downwards.
AGACTGTCACCATATCAAACACTTACCAGCAGATTTGATCTTTTCCTCGTAGCCCAGAGGTGGCACATCTGGGACTCTTTTCTTTCCAGCCTCTGTCTCTTCTTTATAGCTTGTCTCACACTGTCTCTTTCTTGGCTGGATGTCAGAAAAATGGAGTTGACCTGTCTCCACCTTACACTGAACGCCTTCAACAGTACTCATCTTCATCTTGTTCTCAGTTTCAGCTTCCACTGGGTCCTCCATTGAGACTTTTCTTTCCAGGTTATAAGCACTGCTGCCTTTCAGGCCAAAGTTGATGGGTTCAGACTGCACCAGTAGATTCTCTATGTGCTCCCCCTCTGCTATGTTAGTCCCTGCATTACCCTTTGGCCATAAGTCACCGGGAAACCAACATTGCCTTTTTGTTTTGACCATTTCAGAGTCTGGCTGCTGATAAAGTTCTCTTCCATCTTCTGCACCATTAATGGTCTCTCCAGCAGAGTTAGAGAGATATTGCTTCCACCCTAATTGACCGCCCGAAGCTACAGCACATACTGGTTTACTTCTGGAGGTAATCCAGGTAGTTCTCTCTTCATTCTGGGCAACCGATATGTTATCTGTCTCTTCAAGGGAGGGTGAGACCAAGTGAGAAACTACAACAGGTTCTTGTTTATGAGAATCAGGATGGTCTGTTGTGACAGTCAGCTTCATATCAGGACCCTCTTTTTCTGGTAATTTCTGAAGCATGAAAGATGGTCGTATCCTTTGAAAGAGCAAAGAAAGTGGACATGAAGAATTTAAAATTTTCATTGTGGCAAGAACAGATGAGCATCTACACATGCTTGATGTCTAAGTACCAGCCCAACAGTATTTGTGTCTAATAAGTGCTTTTATTTCCCTAATATCTAGTCCATCTTTTTGAAGAGATAAGACTCTACCATAAAATACCATTTTCATTTTCTTTGCCCCCTTACTTTCTGCAGGTTGTGGCCTGATGTTCAGAACAGCAATCCAGCATTTTATTGGAGGTGCCATATTCATCTCTCTGAAACAGGGATGCTTCCATCTCAGGAGGCTCTCGCTGAGAGAACAACACAGCCTGGCTGGACGGGGAGGGAAGGGGCTCTGAGCACCTTCTGTGGGAATATGTTTGCGAGCACTGATAGTAGGTTACAGTCTGAGAGGTTTGCCTTTGGAATGAGGACTCCCAGCAGGCGGAGGGCTGGGATGAAAAGGAGCAATCTGTTGTCTGAGAGCACTGATAGGAGGCCCAGATCTGAGAGCTCTGCCTGTTGTTGGAGGGATTATGGTCAGCAGTGGAAATGGAGGTAGCCTGGAGCCTGGAGCACAACATAAGAAATAACTCTTACAGTTACTACATTTAGGATTATAACATATCTTCTTACTAAGACAGTACATGAGAAAATACCTCATTTATAAACATCTGCTATGTTTAATGCAGAACAGTCAAATCCAATAGTTTCCCAATGTTTATATAAACATACTCAAGTATTGATAATTAATGCAATCTCTAGAGCAATTTCCTTTTGCATCCTTGTGATTATGTAAAAACTATCACTAAGACTACAGTACCAGATAGCAGCTTAATGCAATCACTTTATAATTGGTGAAATTTGTGCTTTTAATGCGAGTAAAGGTTTAGATTCTCAATCTGAACATAGCAGACATGTAGACAATCATATCTGAACTATATACATATATACTAGCTTTGAGTTAGGAGCTCTAATCACAAAATCATCTCCATCTCCCCTGTAGTAAAGAAACTTTTTAGAAATTCATGGATCCAGGTGTTTATTAGACCACACCAAAATCGAATAACTTGTTCCTTACTCCATTTCTGAGATTTCCTGAAAATGTACTCAAAATCCATCCATAACATTTTGGGTTACGTTGTACACAGACAAACCAACACCACCCTCTCCTTTGTGGAAGTAATAACCTCCAGCAGCCAGTGTTTAGAAGCTGCAGTGAAGTGATGCACCGCTGAGTCATAACGAGAATACCCAAATGCTTATAAACAGAAAAGCTAAGCTGATACTGGTAAATTAGTATGGAGTCTATATGAGCATATTACAAACTAAACAAGTTTGCAATTCCCTATACATGGCCATTCAATTAAAACACTTGAGTATGACTTAACATATTTTTTTCCATATGTGAATATCCTCTACTTCATCTGACTTACCAGTGTGCATCTCTGTCTTTCCCTTCCACCTGACTCCTGCTGCTCAAAGCCCAAAACTCCCTCTGGCTGCTATCACACCTCTCCACTACTACATAACATGAAAAGAGGAGAGACTTAAATAAATAAAATGTTATAACTTTCATTTAAAATAACTGGGCCGCAAAACGTTGTTGTGCAATATGCCCCGAATTTACTCAGGGGCTTCCATCATCAAACCCCACAAATTACGATAAACAAATCTTCATTGGAAGACTAAAATATCTAAACAGGAAATTGTGAGGAAGAACTAATAATGAGAACGTTTAGAGCAGAAACACAGAAAACTATAAAACCCTTTTCCTTGAATTAAAAAAAAGAAAGAAGTTTTCACTATTTTATACACTGACTTTGCCTGTGATTACTGGAGAGCCGTTGATTGCATCTGGCCTTGTCAAGACCCTGGGCCTGCAGAGCAGCCAGGACCTTCTGAGCTGCCTGGGATAGGGTGCCTGTGTACAACCTGTCGCTTGACCTCTCCATCTCCCTAACAGAGCGACTGTCTCTTCTGGATCTTTGATTCTTTAGCTATTAAATACCTAAACAAGACAAAGAAGAGCTGGTTTCAATGACAAAGCAACTTATACTAACTTCTAAAAACATCAACATGAATGATAAAAATGTGACATTTTCCACATGAAGATTGAATTTTACTTTATTTGACAAAAAACGAGAAGGAAACAAGATACTTTATTGCATCAAAAGACAAAACAAGTCAATGTTTGTATAAAACATACATAACCTAAATAAACTAACAACACCACAGTTCATTTATAAGTTGATTGCCATCCAACTACTCATTCCCAAAGTTCACATTTCTCATCTTTAGAAGACTCTGCTTATCATCAGAAAGGGATGGGAAGCTGAGGCAGCACTCTCTGTAAGTGTGTTCTGCCAGGATTCATTGCTGCCCTCTCTTGGCCATTTTGCTTTCCAGATCTTCCACCTTTTTCTGCAGCAGCCGGGCATCCAAGTGAAAGTAGATATACAATTCCCTCTCCCTCCTCAAAAGAGGATTACGCTCTAGTTGAGAGCGCTTGGTTTTGGCTTCTCCAAGAATTTCTTGCATTATTTGTTGCAGATTCTGCAACTGAGACTCTGCCTCCACAAGCTTCAGTGTCAGCTCCTGTAAGAAATGGAGGATTAAAAAAACAATGAGCAAATAAGGAGCACTGATCATTAAAAACAAAATAAAAATAAGTCTTATTTTATTTTTTAAACATAATGCATCATTAAAAACTTTAATCTGTGGTTGAAACACTGCAGAAAAGTTTTACGATAAATTAATTCATAGGTGACATGGGAAGAATGTTTAAAAGACAAAACACTGTGCTCCCAGCTTCCCTCACCAACAGTGACCAGTAAAGAATTGAAAATCGAATGACTCACATCCTGACTTGAATATACTCTGTATGGTTGTTAACGAAGATTGAAAAGAAAGTAACCCACCTGTGCATTAGGGCAAAGCAGCTCCTGGTCAGTAATGGCCATTGGACATACCTGCGGCCCTAAGACCAGCTGCTGGAGCTCTGTGTACATGGCCCTGTGGAGAGCCTCACAGTCACCATAGAGGCGTGCTGCAGTGTAGTGCTGCTCACGGGAGGCACCGGCTAGCGAATCCCGGCTGGACTGAAGGTTGTTTGCTAGATCGCGGGCAGCCTGATCCAGTGCTTCAAATGTTCGAAAAGGCTCCGATCTACTCTGGTCAGAATCATGGTCAAGGATTTGGAGCAGTCTGAGGAAGGAGTTCAGTATAACAATGAAGAACAGAAAACAGTGAGCATCACACTTGGTATTAGGGCTGCACAATTAATCGAATTTTGATCGTGATCACGATTTTGGTGGCCACAATTAAATGAGCTTGATCGTCACGATATTAAACATTCAAAATAGGAGCACTGCTGCTGCATTTCTTATCATCACGTTTTCAACCAGCAGTCTGCCAACCACCAGGGGGCGACGCAACGCTTCAGGCTTCATTAAGCTCCCTAAACGACAACAAGCGAGTGCACACAACCTACAGCAGCAGCTAGCAGTCTAGCTAACTTAGCTACATCGTTGCTATATTTAGCGAGTTTTCAGATTACTCCAGTGATTACTCTGGTGACTTTTTCTGCCGTTACATGATACTCGTATAGTTTGCTTTTTCTCCGTGAGCAGCGGCTCCTGCTGCTCCCCCTCCCTCCCCCATCACTAAGCGCTCGCGCAGCAGCAGCTCCGACCTGCAGTCCGAGCAGCAGACGCTCACCTTCTCCATGTTCAGCCTGAGGATGCTGCTGCCAATGATCCTGCCCTGATAACTGCTGGGTATTAGTCATATTTATGAAGAGGGAGGACAAA
>JAVQJG010190879.1:0-20770 GCA_036024015.1 Craterocephalus amniculus | reverse complement strand
TGCCGATATATCGGCCATGCCGATAAATTGGTCGACCTCTACTTTCTTGTAAGGTCACTGAATAGCTTATTTTAAATATGGTGTTTACAAGGAAAAATTATGTGAAACAGCTTAAAACTGACAGATTCTGCAAGTTTTGTGGCTATTAAAACGGAAATGACAGAGACAGAATGGTAGAACTAAAACATTGGGAATACTCTTCCAATCAGAAATATTCAGTAGTTTAACACCCACCATTAAACTTCAGGCTAATCTTACCAATACTGGGTTCCCTACTGGGAATGTTTTTGTTAGTTTCCCCCAGAAATGTAACCCATTTCTTGTGGTCAAAATAGAAGGTGGGTTGAGAAGAGGACTCTCAGAAATCACTGGTTCTTGGCTGGAAAAAGTTGCTGAAGTCAAAACGCAGCTCTTATGCGGTCTGTGTTTACAAGCCCCGTCTATGTCATGAAGCTAACTGTTGTTTAGCTCCGGTCATCGAAGGCCACAGTCCTTCACTGTTATCCTCTTTCAACACACCTAACTCAATTATTGAGTCTTTGTGCAGAACTTGATTGGCTGGTTGGATCCATTTTGTTTGAGTTTGGTGTGTTTGATCAGGGTTGCCAGACAACGGCTCTCGAGGACCGATTTCAGACACCCTTGAATAAAGTTTTACAAATTCTGTGATGGAGAGAAATCAAATCTGCAATAAGAGTTCAGCCAGTTCTCCAATAGTTAAAATGATATGTTCATAGTCTTCATATTTTCGTGCCTTTCCAGCATCCAGCAAGATGGAGCTGAAACGTAAGCTGATCCAGGACCAACAGGATCAGATTCAGCTTCTAAAAAGTTCAGTAAATGAGACCAAAGCAGAGAAGCTCCAGCTGAGCAGCGACATGCAAAAACAGCAGCAGCTGGAGGAGCAGTGTGTTGAGTTCACCGCAGAAATCCAGACCTTAACCAGGGACATCAGGGTACCTTTCTTTTCTTTTGCATTGTTTATTTTTCTTTTGTTTGTTATAATTATGAAAACACATAATCCTTTAAATTCCTAACATTTATATAATCTGTTTGTACTGATATCTGAATAACTTAATGTATGTTCGTGTTTTCAAGTTAAAAGTAAATTGCATTTTTTTTTCAGTTTTTTAACTTCCTTGATGTTTTGGTGATTCAGGAGGCAAAGGAGCAGCTGTCACCTCTGTCTGTTGCTCTGGAGAAGCTGCAGCAGGAGAAAAAAGAGCTGCTGGAACGCAGGAGGCAGAAGCAGGAAGAAGGGCAGGAGAAGGTCGGTGCATTATTGTTTCCTCTTCACTTCATTACTCTGTGCTTCAAAGTTCCACGTGACACTGTATTTTAAGAAGACTTAACTGTTTGCACAACTAGAACCAGTTCCTCAGATTATGTGAATTCAAAGCATCTTATCAAGTATAAGCCATGAATAATATCATAATTTCTACAAATGTGTTTTTTATGTTGCCATCTCTGAAGTCACTGTTATTACTGTGGGCATTACAGATTAATGCCATTAAAGAGAAAATAAAGGCAATCACCACATTGGAACGGGACATCACCAAATACATCAGTGAAGGAAAAGAAGAGTACAAAGAGGTACAGCTGATATACATGATTCATTATACTTGTTATGATTTGTTTTGTGGCATCAGAGTGTTGATTTAAGCACTTTAAATACATACTTTCATGAATGTCTTAACTTTTGTTCTTCTTTGAAAGATTGTTTTACGCATTTATTTATGTTGTACAATAAAAGCCTCATCATCATTTTTATTTCTTCATTCAGCAAAAAGAGTCAGAGCTTCAGGACACCAACACTCAGCTCCATGAAGCGGAGAAACACAAAGAGAAGATTAATAAGGAGATGGGAAACATCCGTCAAGACATCGACACTCAAAAGGTCACAGCTGGAAGACTTAGTATAAAGAAGTATTTCATTTCTTAAAGCCCCCAGTGAACAAATGACAGTAAATATGGAGGAGTAAAATGTTTCTCGGCATCCCTGCACTCTGCTAAAAACTGAGCTGCAGGGGGCGTCAAAAATTTCCCAGACGCCTGGACAGATGTCTCTTTACGAGACTCTCTTAACTAGTCTAACTCCTATATATCTTTCATTCTTAACTTACTGAAACTATTGTCAGTATGAGGAGCTGTATTTTAAATTGTGAATCATTAAACAAAAATCACTTTTGTAACCATTTACATGTTAGACAAACAGGATTATTATCATTAGAATAGGCTGCTCTGTTACAGATTGCTATTTTGATACGGCCTCACAGCAAGAAGGTTACTGGTTCGATTCCCGGACTTGGTCGGAGCTATAGGGGGCGGCTGGTTCGGGCTGGGGGGGGGGGGTTGAAACAGTGGCCTTTCTGCGTGGAGTTTGCATGTTCTCCCCGTGTATGCATGGGTTCTGACCGGGTACTCCGGCTTCCTCCCACTGTCCAAAAGACATGCATGTTAGGTTAATTGGACACTCTAAAATTCTCCCTAGGAGTGAGTGAGTGTGTGAGTGGTTGTCTGTCCATCTATATGTGGCCCTGCAACAGACTGGCGACCTGTCAGGGTGTACCCCGCCTTTCTCCTGCAAATAGCTGGGATTGGCTCCAGCCCCTCCCATGACCCACTTGGATTAAGCGGTTCAGAAAATGAATGAATGAATGTTGAAAATGAAAATTAAGTCTTTCATTCCCATATAAACACATGGAAAAGTACCTAAACACTGTAAGATAAGATACAATACCAATTCCCAGGTACCAGGAATCAGCCCTGTACCGGTTTAAATTTATCCATCCCTAGTCTTCCTTTTTTAAAAGTAAAAAATCTCCGCTAGAACCTGACTGAGGCATTGCTGCTTTGCACTGCAACCAGTTGGTATTGGGGGACAGAGAGTGGTATTAGAGAGACAAAGCTTGGTCCTCTGTTAACCCTGTAGCTTTATAAACTGTTATTATCATAATGCCATTATTTGCTTTGGTGATGGAACATTTAGATATTTGTTTGCTGCAATTTGTATTTATTGTGATACCAGATGATACATTATTGATGTTTATGGTGTTATTGCTAAATAGCATAAACATGCCAGGATTCAATCTAGCCTGGGGCCTTTCTGTGACACTTTACTTCTCTCTCTGTGCCTGCATGACTTTCTCTTCTAAGTGTAAAGCCTGCATGTTAGGTTCAGTATTCATTGTCTTAAAACTTAAATGGGAAAAAAAAACTAATTTGAGGTTGGGATGTTAAAATGTTTTTAAACATATTTCCCAGGTCCAAGAGCGCTGGCTACAGGACAATCTGACCCTGAGGAAGCGTGTTGAGGAGTTGAAGGAAGTTGCTGCTAGACGTGAAACTCTCATGAAAGACATGGGCAACATGCAAGTCTTGCAGCTGCGCCAGTAAGAGCTTTGCACCGTTATCATGTTCTCAAGGCAAATTAATCTGATTGTTGCCATACTAAACTGAGCTGTTTCATGCTGTACAGTGATAGCCCACTTTTTTTTTATTTCCTCATCATATTTCAGTGTATGCCGGTTATGCATGGTGAACTGAAGTGGATTTAGAAATTACAGGAAGAGGCATGCAGTTTGGCCCTAATCGTTCTTTTTCTTTTTCAGAGAGCGTCGTGAAATAGAGCGCAAGTTAGAGGATTTCAAGAAAAACCGCAGCATTGCACTGGGGCGACAGAAAGGTTTTGAGGAGGAGATACTACATTACAGGTGATAAATGTATAAAAAGCTGGCTTAATATCATCTGAAATATGATCCCAATCCAAGACTGATATGCCTTCAGCTTGGAGAAGTCACAGGATTTAAGAGCTGAAGAAGCTGTGCTTGATTTTTCTGAGAGTGAATTTAATGCCCAACCATGAATCTACAGAAAGCTTTGTCCATCACCAAGCTTGCATTGAGAAACAAGCACCTGAACGAAGCTCTGCTGCTTTCCCTGACACCTAAACGTGCTTATTTCTGTTTTTGAGTGAAATGTCTGGAGAAATGTTTGTTTCAGCCAATTAGAGGTTTCTAGACATTTTCTACCAAGAAACTGCAGACAGCTTTCAACACATCCGGTAATTAATACTGTATATAAGATAAACCTGAAATTCTCTCACCAGTCTGGGTGCCTAAGTGTGACCTTTTACAGATAAACTTTAAAAGTCAAATAAACGTAAAGGTGTCTCAGCTCATCGTTACGGCCCAAGTAAAAGTCCGGGCTGGAATAAGAAATGTAGATGTTCATCACTGATGATTCTATTGATAAAGAGTCATCAGAGACATGTAGGTGTACTTATCAGTATTGATACATGTGAGTGAATTACCTTTCACAGTATGTACACATGAAGAAACTATTTGCACTGCTTACTGTTTGACTTTTATCTTTTGATAGTGGTGGAATTTAGTTTAGCTTGCCTTACTAACTAACCTGTCTTTGTCACTTAACAGTAGCTATGAAAGTAGTCTAACAATTAGTAGTCTTTAAACTTTGATTCTTGAAAATTTTGGATTGAATCAGAATCTTTATAAATTTTTTTTATTGTGACGTGATTTGAGTTTCAGAGTTCAAAGTTCATTTCTGAGTTCTGTTCAGGCATTTAAAACATTTTAACTTTTGCTGTTTCTTCTTTGTACCTTTTTAGTGGGTCGCACATCAGTTTTATTGCTCGAACGATTTCCACTGGTACTACTTTGATGGCTTTGTCAGGCTACTAATCTACATGGCCCCTGATAACTGTCCTAACTGGACATGAATTACCTAAAAGATGAACGCAGCCTCAAAGCCATCCTTTGCGTAGGACGTGAATGTTTGGGAACCACTGCTCTGTGTTGTGGACCAATTAAAACAATGTATGACATATATTGAAGAATCAAAGAAATTATGGGCTGCGTCGCAAGATTGTGTTTTCCAATTGTGATTTTTTTTTTTTCACTGAAATGAAGTTTTATTTTTAAATATATCCCTCACAGAAAAGAACTGCGGGAGGACCAGTATGAAAAAGCAGATGAGCGCTACAAAAACAAGATGATCACAATGAGGACAACGGAGCTGGTCATAAAAGACCTGGATATCTACTACAAAGCTCTTGATCAGTAAGTTTTATCCCATTATGTATGGATGGACAAATGCATTTTTTGGTCTAAGCAAAATGTAGTTCTCACTGCATCGATCTAATACATTCAATCATAGACTGTTATTATTATCTATTTGACCTGAGTGATAATCAACATTTTTGTTAAACAAGAAATCGGTTAAGGCGGATCAATGCAACTCTGGGTATGTTTACCATGCAGTCCGCACCCCAAAGCTGTAGGGGGAGCTCCAGAGCTAGAAAATAGCCGACATACGAAGAAGAATGTTGTAAACAGAGGCAACTTACGGTTGTTTTGAACAGGCTATGGCTAGTCACCATGGCTTCAAAGGCATGTAGTAAAAGTAATTATCAAAGCAGTATAAAAGCAAAAACGGAATCGCAGAGTAAACATGCATATTTGTCCAAACGGATTTACGACCGGCCTTATAACGGTAGTCTCGTGTATCGCGAGACCTCCAAACCAAAACAAGTACGAGCGTCAATGAGCTAAACTGCAAGCGCCGTTTCTGGTAGGGGGAGACCCCAGAGAGGAGGAAATGTCTGCTTTTTCATCAGAAAAGGTCAGTCTAGCAAAATAATTACTTCCAAGCTGCTTTATGACTATGATAATGTTTCATAGAGACTTGCATAGAGCCTCTTTAATTGAAAAAACATTTAATGAGTAAGGAGCATAGCGTAAGTTCTAGCCTTTTCCAGAGTTATCCCCTCTGACGACAATCTGAAGTTCAACTGCATTAGTCTCTGTTTAACTACACTGTGCTCAGTCCAAATCCGGAGTTAAAGTAGGTGCACAATGTCGACCGAGGTAATAAGTTATTCATCTACAAGTTGTTTATGACATTATGTTTTGACATTTCAACACGCTGACTATTTGTTTTTCAGATGAAGCTATATCCTCCTTATTTGTCGTCAGTACCATAAATATTTCACAAGATAACAACAGTAATGCACATATAAGGTTAGCTTAGAAGAATAAAACATGCTATCCCCAAACTAATATCTGGTATCGATACAAATTACTGAATTTATTTTGTTTATAGATTCATATAAATGTCTTATCTTTATGGATGTAGTATTTTTGTTTATAGATATGGATATTTATGTTGTACCTTTTATTGTTCAGAATGATTATTTAAATATGGATATTATTTAGGGCTGCATGGTGGTGTAGTGGTTAGCACTGCTTCCTCACAGCAAGAAGGTCGCTGGTTTGAGCCCCGGGCGGAGTTGGAGCCAGAGGGGGTGGCTGGTTTGGGCTGATGTGGAGTTTGAAACAGTGGCCTTTCTGTGTGAAGTTGGCATGTTCTCCCCATGTATGAGTGAGTTCTCACGGCCAGGGTACTCTGGCTTCCTCCCACTGTTCAAAGACATGCATGTGAGGTCAATTGAGCACTCTAAATTGTCACTAGGAGTGAGTGTGTGTGCAGTGATGTTGTTAGGTACGTGTCCTGCGACCCTGACGCATTAAAATCTGAAGGGACGCAGCAAACTTACTATCCATGCGTGTAATTTCTCTCTTGAAAAAGTATATTTGTGCAGAACAACTCGTGTTTGACATCGCAGTAACTAGTAAAAGAAACTTCGTTGTCAGCAGATCGGGCTAGCGCGACCTCTGCGAGATCCTCGTACGCACATTGCGATGTGCTAGGTAAGCCACTTCCAAAACAACTAGCCAGTCACTGCGGGTTTCATTCAAACAATTAAACATAGCAACTTCACCGTAAGTAAACTCAAGTTTTTATTCCCTAATAATATGTTCTTTCGTTTCGTTGGTTTACTATGTAGGGGGTGTGCTATAATGAAATAATGAAAGTAGTGCTGTCAGTTATACGTACTCAGATGTCTTCAGCGCATGATAACATTGTTCTCCACATGAAGCCGTGCACCAACAGCAGTATCAACAACAAACGGCGTAGCTGTAAAATCTCCACTGTATTACGTTTTTACAACTCAGCGGCTTTATTTGCTGCTGGAATTACACGTCTGTTTCTATCTAGTTGGCACGGAACCACAGTGCTCAGTCATTGGAGCCACCGCTTGGTTTACTTTTCACCGCTGGTGCGGCCCCGGGTTGACCCAAATATGTGTGAAAACATCCTTAAACTTGCGTTATCAGACAGAATGCTTTGCAGCACTGCAACGCATTCAAGGTAGCTCGGAAATCACAACTCTCACAGTATACCTCACGTAAATAAAGCTACAGCATCAAACAATCAACATAAAAAAACTAAACAAAAAAAGGATTTATTATGTTTTCCAATCTATATCGACTTCTTAACAGCTTACATGAGAATTAGATCATGAAATAAAATAGATCAAAATAAAGGATTTTTTAAATATAATGCGTTTGCTATGTAAATCATGAGTTAACTCTAACCCTCATGCGATTAATCATGATTAAAAAATGTTATCGACTGACAGCACTAAAATAAAGCTTCCTCCGACTGTACCACCGTCAAAAAAGTTTAATGCAACAATTTAGGTAATAGAAGAATACAAGAAATGGAAATAAACATTTCTTTGATTAAGGACTCCGTGAATTTCACTTGACTTTTTTTTTTAAGGACTCCGTGAATTTCACAAGGACCCGCTCATATTACCGTGGGTCCCTGGGACTCACTACATTAAAGACCTATCAACATCACTGTGTGCGTGAATGGTTTGTCTGTCTGTCTCTCTTTGTGTGGCTCTGCGATGGACTTTTTTTGTTTCCAGGTCATCAGTGTATACTGACTCTCGCCTTATAATAGTGGTATAAATGGTAAATGGAGCGTTTATCTAGTCACAGAGTCACTCCACTCAAAGCGCTTTACATGACATATCTCATTCACCCATTCACCTATGGGTATGAATTCAGCTTAGGAGCTAACATTCACACACATTCATACACCCGATAGGCACATCGGGTTCAGTGTCTTGCCCAAGGACACTCCGGAGTGGAATCGAACCGCCGACCTCCTGTATTAGTAGGCGACGTCTATCCACTGAGCCACAGCCGCCCCTGTGACCCCAGCCCACCCGCGATTGGATTAAGCTGTATAGAAAATGAATGGATATTAGAATATTTACTAAATATTAACGATTTCTCCTGACTTTTTTTTTTATCCTGAGCTGACTGAGATGAAAAGGTTAAACTTAAATAACCTGTAATTGGCTTTCAAGTTTTAATTAGGACCAACCAAAATAATTGAGACACAAATAATGGGCACGACAACTTCATTTCTTGTCCGTAGGTTACTGTAATGCAATTAAATTACTTTTCAAGTATACTGCAAAAAGTCTAAATGTCTGAAAACATTCATATAAATCATTCATTTTTCTTTTTTTTTCTGTACCGCTTGTCAAATAACTATGAAATTATTTAGTCACAGTAGTGAGAAGTCGCTATTTTCTTTGTAAAAAGCTTAATCTGTGACAGACTGCTTTACGATTTTGCAGTGTTTATGTTTTGAGCTATTTTCAGACTTGCATTATGGAATACAGTAGGCTATGTGCGGTAAAGTCCATTCGATCTTTAACCAGACTTGTATTTTCAAATATGTCGCTTCATTGCAGACTTATTTTGTCCTGGCCACGTTTAGAGTCCGGGTCAGTACAGCCTTCCTTCGACTCTGTCCGCAACGCTTTCTTGTGCATTCAGACTGTTCAGCAAGAATGACGTGCTGCAACATCTCAGCTGTCATGTTGGTATATGTCTGCATTTATAAAAGCAGAACGGTATAAAAGATGAGGTCCGCATGTGACGGGGGCGTATTATAAGGTTTTATCTATTCTTTTGTTTAATTTACACAGCATCACTAGCAAACAGTGTCAGAGTGCTGCTGAAACAGGAGCAGTTTCACACTGACAATGACGTCAATGATCAGATCGTGAATGAAAACTTTTGGGCTGATCAGAAAAAATAAAACAAATGTGAAATATCGGCCAATCTCATCAAGCCGATCCGATCGGTAGAAGGTCTAGAAAAGGGCCTACTTCTCCACTCTCCTCATTTTACCCTAATTTGTTCATGTTATGAGTTGTTGCAGCCCACCCAACTATTTTCTTTTACGCACAGGAACAATTGCGATGTTTTTTTCTAAGACTTTTTCACCACAAACCTCAGAGGGATTACTAGTAAATCAGAACAACTCAGCCATTTTTTTAACTGATAAAACTGGGTGAGAAGTTCAGTGACACAAACTGAAACTGTTTCATTGAACAACATTTTTTAAAGTAGAAACTGAACATGCGTGAATTTTGCCACTCTCTGTATTTTAAAAACCTGCATCATATAACAGAAATTTTATTTCTATATATACAGTTTATGGCAGCAAACATGCTGTGCTTTATTCACCTCTGCCAAAGTGGATGTCATGTATTTGGCTCCGTTGACTTGTGTGTTAGCTATATAATTCATAGTGTTGGGGACATATTTTGCTGATATTTTCAGGAAATTTCTTAAATGGAATGATAAACAAATAATTAGTTTTTGGAGGTGATTGGGATTTTTTTTCTAAGGATTCTTTACCATGGGGATATTGGGATAATTTTACCACTGGATTTCCTAACTCAAGAATAAGTTCAGTTCAGTTATTGTCAAAATAAATTGTAATAACTTGGTGGAGGTCTGCACTTTGGGTGCTTCTCGCTCATCTATGTACATCTGTATTTGAAAGTAATAGGAACTTGTGTACTTTTTGAGGCCTGAATGTTTTTCTGTTATGAATACTGATATATATCAATAAGTTTACTTCCTGGAAATCATCACGTGTTTCCGCTCACTTGCTGAAGCGATTAAATTCACAGCAGCTTGTTTTGATTGGAGTCTGATTAAATTCTATAAGATTAATTCATTACAGATGCTTATTCATGACAAGTTTTTCTTATACTGTATTATTACACTTGATGAGATTCTCACATAACTATTTTTATGAATAACCGTTAACATGGCCATTAAACTCATTTTCTGGAACTAATCACATTAGTTTAATAATTTAATATGACAGGTCTTCTTGGTAGAGTACTTGGTAAAACACCAGACCGATCGGTCCGCAGTGTCCGGGGCAATCTGCCCTGTCATCCCACAGGTTTTCAGTTCTGCAGTAGATTTCATGTTGCTGCTTTAATTACTGCTTTACAGGCCACTGTGTGTGTGCGTCTCTGCATGCAGGCGAAACCCAGCCGCTCCAAATCAACGTCCAGTCACTTTTGTGCCCCCATTCCGGTCTCTAAATGTCTGGCTCACACAGATTTGGAAAAACAGTGTGTTCCCAGCAAGGTTGAGATGTTTATGAATTTTAAAATGCCCCGGCTTCATTCAAATGACTATCTTGTGATTATTTCAGTTTCACTGTCGGGTGCAATGATATGGGAGTGAAAACTGTTAATAAAAACATCCCCATCTCCATACATTGATCCATGTCCCATTTGCTAAGGGAAACACAAGTA
Source organism: Craterocephalus amniculus (assembly GCA_036024015.1). NCBI lineage: Eukaryota > Metazoa > Chordata > Actinopteri > Atheriniformes > Atherinidae > Craterocephalus > Craterocephalus amniculus. The sequence goes on along the minus strand of JAVQJG010190879.1, from coordinate 10,257 downwards.
ATATGTCTAAGTATTTCCAGGGCAACTGTACAGATATAACGCTTCCTGAACACAGTTAAGCGATCCGAACAGACAACAGCAGCACAGCAACTATAAATTGCGATTGTTTGTGAACACACCTACCAGGCCTCTTCGGCATCCGCTTGAACATTAAGGTTTTTTTTTTGTTTTTTGACATTTTGTCTCCTCAAAAATTTTATCAATATTTTGTAGTACTGAATACAAGGGGTCAAAGAATAGGAAAGTATTATTCAGTTTTATGGTGTTTATTACACAAACAGGCTGATTTACTAAGGCTTAACGTGTACTAAAACAAAGCAGTTTGGCAACGCTAAAATCGGCTGCAGCTTATCTATCAGGACTGCAAACACAGGATTGCACCTCTTATTCTGGCAAAAAAGCACCGCTCTCCACTTTGCTGCCGATGAATGTGCAATATGGGTGTTCCTGCCAGAACATGCATAATTTTGGGAGAAGACTATGCAAATAAATCACCTTTGGTCCCACAGTGTGATGTAGGAAGCCTGTAACTAGTTTGCGGTGGTTATCTTTCCACATACAAATGGAGATGTTCCGATACCATTGTTTTTCCTTCCGATACTAGTGCTACAGTTATCGGCCGATACCAAGTACCGATACCACTATACTATAAATATTACACCTGCATGACTGTGATACGATTAGCATTGTGATAAGGCCTGGCTCAGGTTAAATCTTTGTAAAACATGAATGAATACAGCAAACTGAAGCCATTTATCTTCAAATGCAGTCTTGCTGGTGGGAGAATCCAGTCTGAAATATCGCCACATCGCTGACATCATTGCTATTGGCTTCACAGTGCGAATGTTTTAAGAACAATGAAGAAGAACTGTGTGAGCGCTCTTCTTCTTCTGTTTTGTCAAACTGCATTTACTTTTTCACAGATATTATCCCATATTGCTGCAATTCTGGTGTCAGAAAAAAAGAAAAAAGAAAACAAAATGGGGCAAAAACTGAGGTATGGACAGTACCGTGGGCTACCTGTACTGTTGCACCTATTATGTATATATATTACTGAAATACAATATTTCAAAGATTGCTAATCCACTATCAGATTTAGAGTACATGTGTGTAAGGGGATCTCAACACCTGTTATTTCTGAATCATATTGTGTGCTTTTTCTTTTTTAAACCTGGTGGGGCCCATGGCCTTAGCATCATCAGCTAACGTGAGAGGTGATTGACTATTTCTGTATATGTACCCTAAAATCTCAAGTTTTTCTAGCGTCTACTGTCACCGGAAAAGGAATGCATAATATCAGTCATACAATATGTCAATTTCTGAGTTTTTGGTTCTTATTCTGATTGAATGCATTGATCAAATATAAATCCATTCAAATCAGTTCAGACTTTTCTTTTACCCAGGTCTAAAAGTGACACATCATTAGTTTATTCTATCAAAGAAACCAGTTTTCATTTCAATAGAGATTTTATTGACTGTGGTTTGAATCGAAGCATAATTGTTGAAGTCACCTTGTCTAATTACTTCTGTATTTTATAAATGACAAGGAAATGATCAGTGCTCATACATACAAAGTTTTCCAGGTAAAATTTTGCTTATTTTATTGATTATGATTTACTTCAATATCTGGTTCTTTTTCGGGAATGGATTATCTTGGTTACCAAGTTATTTCCGGTTCATACCACAAAGTTTGCAGACAGTTGGTCTAACTGTGGCATCATCGGCAAGAAGTGATGTCAGTGTTTTGTGTAGGCTGCAACAGTGTCTTATTCAGATTTTTGTCACAACTCATGTGTTTTCATCTTCAAAGGGATAGCTAGTTGTGTGGGTAAAATCTCATACTCTTTCTCAAATGAGTCATTTTTCTTTTTGTGCCAAGTCTGCCCCTCCCTAACCCTAGTGATTAAAACTGGCTGCATGCAAAAGAATGAGAAGATTCTTTGTTGTGGTTTTCAATCAGTTTCATATGCTAGGTTCGCTTAGTGCAGATGAACAGCATCTGACGATAAAATCAGTTCATATGACTTGGCCTTCTTTTGTCATTGTCAGTCTTTTGTATACTCACTTTGTGAAAACCCGTCCACTGTAGACAACATGTCTTTTGATATGGTTCTTTTAAAAATGAGAAGCTACTTATTGCCTCAGTTTTGGTTTAATAACTTGTTGCCAGTTGAAAGATAATCGCGTTTACCATGATTACCTAATAGGAAGCTACATACCTATTTGCTTTGTTAATTCTACCGTCGGTGCCAACATGTATATATATTTATGTGCACATCCTTTCATACCCTTTCACATATTGTTGCATATGTTGACACAAAAAGGAAGCAAATTTAGTTGAGCACTAAAGAGGGAATATAGGTCAAGTTCAGTTCAAGTCCTTCTCCATGTTTGCCAAGTCCGGTCCTTGAGAGCTACTGTCCAGCAGCTTTTAGATGCAACCCTTCTCCAACACACCCAAATCAAATGAATGGCTCATTAACAGGCTTCTGCAGAGCTGAATGACAATTTGGGGAATTCAGATATTCGACTGAGGTGTGCTGGAGAAGTGTTGCATCTAGAAGTTGCAGGATAGTCCTCGAGAGCTACTATCATAGTAGCTCTCAAGGACTGGAATTGGGCACCCCTGCCTTAAATATCTTGCCTTGCTTCACTTTCCTGGGATGGTTCACTTATACTCTCCTGCTATGTCTGTCAGGTCAACCGTTCGGTTGCTCTAGTTTTACTCCAAGGGAAATCTTTTATCACTGGTCTTTTACCCAGTATCGGATATTAATCATATTTGTTTCCTTTCTGGACTTTCTTTGTCCATGTGAAATATTCTTTATGAATGAAGCTTTTTCACGTAAATGCAGCACTGTGATGTGGTAGTTTGTCGTTAAAGGACGATTCAAGCCCCTTTTTTCAGTGGTTAGGAGATTTTTTTTTGTTTTGCTTTATTTTTTAACTCAAAATTCTATCTTTTCTTTGAAACTTTGTAGATATAAAGTTTGAACCTTCCAAAGTCTGTCCTTTTTAGCCTTGCAAGCAATCAGTTTTTTATTATTATTTTAAGATAAGTGTTCAGTTTTTAAAATTGTATAAGCTTCAGAGAAAATGCATCTTCAAGGAAGTGTATGCTCAAGGCTTTAGATAATATCTGAGAGGAAGCATAAGCATCGTTTACCCAGGGATGTGGGCTGTTAAAACATCATTCTGCAGTGTTATCTGTGTCACACCGTCTGACTCAGTACATAGAAAACTTTATCTTGGTGAGATTTTATGATTTGACTGTGAACGAAAAATGAAATGAATCAGCAAAAATGTGTGAACGTAATAAGGTAAAACCCAAAAACTGATGTGGCTGAGAACTTCTGAGAGTTGTAAATTAACTGTATGTGAAAAGTCAAGCCTGTGCATAGAAATGTTTTCGTTACTTTTTCTCACATAGAATATTTGTCTGTTTTGCATTTTGCAGCATTAGTATTAACTGTAGATAAAACGTTTTTGTTTGCAAAGTTATACAAATTACTTTACTAAATCTATAAGAAGATTTGAGATTATCTACACTGGTTAGCTTAAAGGTACAGTGTATAAGAATTAATGACATCCAGTGATAAAAGGTTAGCATAGAAATTACTTCAGTGCAAGTTATGAACGGATGATGGATCAACGGCCAAAATTCTTGTAGTCAAGAGCCATTTTTTATCTGTGACTGGTTGCAGTGGCCTCAGATGCAGTGATGACTGCACTGCATACAATTCTGTGTCTCATGGTGGTTTTGCACAGAACAAGCCAACACTGCAATTTGAAAGCTCAGACGGTTCTCTCTTGACACACAGTTGACTGTTGTCTGTTCATAGACACCATAGTAAAAATGGTGGCACAAAATAGCAGCTGCTTTGTATATGGACTCATATGATAAAAAATAGATAAAAGTTGTTCTGGTAAAATGATTAAGTATCAATAGAAATATAGCTTTTTATATTAATTATTAAAATTATTCATCATTGACCTGATTTTGTGTCATACTGCACATTTTAAAGGAACACTTCACCTTCAGAATGATGTGCCTTCATTTTCTACTCACCCTCATGCTGATTAACACTCTGGGACACTTTCTTGATATTTATCGTGCAGCCGGAGATGTGGGGATGTTTTCGTTTTGCGTCAGTTCGGTTACAATGATAAACGGAGTTTGAGAAAAAAGGTCCATAGAAGTTCACAAAAACTTGGCCGTATTCCTCCATACTGCTCGTCCAATGTATCAATCCAAGTGACCTCAGTGGGCAGCGTCCATAATTTACTTAAAATTAAATCATTTAGTATATTTTTAGAGGGCAAACTGTAGTACTTCCTGCATGCGCAGGGGCGTGAGGCTGGATGCATCGGCATTCTTAAGGTATTGCTTTAAGTGATTGGAATCCGCAACAAAATGTAAGGAGCTATACCTTTTTAGTATTTTAACATTTCTAAAAAAAATGGTTTCTACACGGTATATTATGTATATGTGGGGGAAGTCGGACTTACCCCTTTTAAGTCCATAAAAATGAATGACTCATTGATTGCGCATATGTACGAGTCCAGGACATTTTAGTTAGCGATAGCAGTCAATTTTTAACTTTGGTGTGACGTTCTCTTTCTCAGCAAATGGGGTTAACTTTCGTAACTCTCGGATTCCGATCAACCACCAGAGCAGCCACGGGACCGGCGCTACTCATGTTAGGTACTTCATGAGTAACAACATGATACTCATCGTAGCCTAAAGAGAGGCTTTTCCTGACTCCTCACATCAAAAACACAGTGCAATAACAAATTATTTTCATGTCGCAGCCATGCTTCTATCGTTTGCCAGTAGTTGTAAATGTAATTGTAAACGATTATAGAGAAGTGCGACAATAACAAACAGTGTTTAGTCTCCATCATAAAAAATCATGGTCAACATGATCAACCTGTTGTCATGGAAATATGACGCTCTGTTGAGCAGCGTTGTTTCCCGAGTTGATAAAAAGCAGTTGTGAAAGCAGCCGTACTAACTTTAGAATTGAATAATGTATCATTAAAACATGAAGCCGCACTACGGTGCACACTAAGCAGTTGTGGAAACACACTTACTTACAAATAACTGACGTGCTGTTGTGTTTCGCTTGCTATTCTACATTTACTTGCTCGTCATTCAGATGCTACACATTTCACTTCATGCTGTAATGCTATAGCTGTTAGCATCTTCTGCTGTCCATTTGATGTGATGCACATAAAGCAGGAATGCACAGCAGCGCTTGAGAGGAGCGTTGCTTCATTAAAAAAAGGTTAGACATATTAAAGCTAATATAGTGATGTTAAATCCGTTTAAATTAGATCAGTTTTGTTTATCAGCTGCTCTCTTTTTAAAGGGACTTAAGGCGACTTTACAAAATTTGACTTGATGCCGCTGCGACGCGATAGGCGCTGTGTGTAACTGCAGCCACCATCCAGGCCGACATGGGAGCGTGCGCAACACTTTACAGACCTTCTGTTCATATTGTTTGTAGACTCACAAGATGCTGCTGATTAAGTTTTTCACAAATCTTCCCTCAAGTGTGTTTTGCTACAACCTGATGAACCCTCGCACATTAATGAAGCAGAAATAATGACCATAGTCACAATAATGTTTACAAACTCTGATTTGGTATAGGAAAAAATCTGATCAGTTCACCAAAAGGGTGGATCAGTACATCTCTACTCTTTCTTTTCCCCTCTTTTTCTGACTGTCCTTTTCATGTTTCTTTGCTGAATCAGCCTTTGAGTTGATATCCAGTTGCTAGCGTGTGATGTACGTTGAGTGGACATTTTTATGGGTAGTGATGGCAAACCCAGCAATATTCTCTATCTTTGTTTGAGTGTGCCTTCTATTTACAGTATGTGTATACTTTTTTTTTTTTTAGCTCATAAAGTGCATACACTATCACATTGTATTTTTTGTTTACGTTCACGTCATGATATATGTTTTTATTTGTTAGATTGCTTGCAACACTGGCAATCAGTAGTTATTTCTTATATGTGTTGAAAATATCGGTAAATTAAACAGTCAGAGTAGGTCCGATGGATAGATAAGGCTTCCTTTTGTTCCTCTGTTTTTCATCTTCATTCACGGTACATAATTTTCTTTTCAAGAAACCCTGCATGCTGTATTATCACTCTGGTGTTTTCAAACCACATTTGTTTCTCATTAGCTAGCCAGATTTTAAACAAAATACTTGGTATGCAGGAAAGCAGCATCCAGTTTGCTGTCCACAAATCACATAGATCAACACATCTTGTCATGTACCAGTATTAAACTGATTTGACAAAAAAATGTATTCTATGTATTCAGCAAAAAAAAACAACAATTTGACCTACTAAAAGTTCTAGATATTGATCTATTTGTCGGTTTGAGTTTGTTTTTTTTGCCTTGTTGCATCTGTTTGCTTGCATCAAATGCAATCCTCAATTGAACCTCTAATTTGCGCATACTATTTTTGACCTAATTTGATATTCTCATGTTTTATCTTTTCAAATTCTATTTTATTCTATGCTTCTTTCACTAGAAATGTTGTTGCTTTTATAATTATCTAAGTGTAGTGTGTTGTTTTATATGGGTTGCTATGTATTGTGTACATTTTAACCAACTGTGTTGTTTTAAGGTGCTTTATAAATAAAATTATATTAGATAATTGTTTAATTGCAAGTGGCCAAGAAGTCGGGTATAATAAGGGGCTTCATGTAAACTGAAAATAGAATCTTCAGCAGTGTTGGACTTGATCCTTATTCTTTCTCTTCTCCACAGAACCATCATGAAGTTCCACAGCATGAAGATGGATGAGATTAATAAGATTATCAGAGACCTGTGGCGCAGCACCTACAGGGGTCAAGGTGCATCTTAACTTTCTGCTGTCAAAAAAAATTGATTCTCAGACACTAATTGATAAAAAATTTTGTATTGAGTCACATATCAATAGGTGTGGGTATTGATACTTAAATGACACTTTGCCGGTTCATCAAAAGGACTAGCCACCTCTTCCCATTTTAAACAGGCACTCCAGTGGGCAGCCTTTGGACCTGTTAACACTGTTGCCAACTTTGAGGAAATATGAAGTGTATTTTTAGACCCCTCTGGTGACTCTTTTTTTAAAAAGGGCAACTAGCCCAAGTCAAGCAACTTTTTTTGATGGTATTGGAGAGTTTTTGAGGCAGGATTGAAAGCATGCATTGTTTAATCAATTCTCAGTGAGCAGCAGGGCCGCCTCAGGACCTCCCCTGTCCAAAAGCACTCATAAGAGCCTCTGTGCTCTTAAAGGAGAACTATGCAACTAATTTAACTCAATAAATGTTTTTTAGAATCCCTGTGGTGGTAAACAAAGACTTGGTGGGGTGATTCGCCAGTCTCTCCCCTCCTCCCGGTGTCTCTGTCATGAATACAGCACTTGCAACTTTTTGATGGGCAGACCCGAAGACATCTTGCGAGAACAAAACCTGCTTTACGGCACTCAGACCCATTTACAACCGAGCAGCTAACCGTGCTAGTTTTAGAGCAAATCAGAGCCAGACTAAGCATCGGTTCTTTGGCTTTCCACCATCTAAACCTCAGCTCCTCAAAACTGGCTCTACACAGCCAGACACCAAGTTTTTGCCGGACCAGAGTGAGGAATCGGTTCACGTAGTTTGCATCAGGTGCTGGAGCCGGGTTATCTGGCCAACACAGGCGTGTTACAAACCAGCGGCGCAATGGATTAAAAACAAATCGGGCCGAGAAAGAAACCTGTTGTTTCAGACTTGCAGAGTCCCGCATAGATGAGGTTACATTTATTGTCCCTGTTTCCAGCCGTGCTGTCTGTTCCTCAGTCAAATAAGCAGCAACAGGGAAACTCTCCCTCACTCTGCTGGGTGCCGGGGTGAAGCGACACACCGAGCTAACGGGCCACCCCGGTGCCGAACAGCCTCAGGAAAACAGCAGTCACCTTTACAAAAACTAAATAAAAGTCATATTCTTACGTGCGATACACCCGCACCAGAAAAAATATAAACCGCACATCGCGGGTAAAACGGCCGCATCAGGACCGACAGGACTCTGCTGCTACCAGCATAGTAACATACAGTAGCATCAACAAGCTAGCAGAGGCTTAGAAACACAGTCAGGCAATAGAATAGAGAAGAGACTGGCAGAGAAGACGTGTCTGCGCTAAGGGGGTGAAGGGGGGGAAGTGTAAACTTTATGACAGTAAGCTGTCAAATGAAACCAGTAGGGGGAGCTCCAAGCTACAGTTGCAAAGTTCTGCTTCAAAGATTCAGATTGTCATCAACCCTTACAAGAAGAATTCATACCATAGGGTGTCAACTAAAATTTTTTTACTCATGTCATATTTTTTATCTGAATTTGGCATCACCTGGATGAGAAGAATTGATTAGTAGTAGGTGCCTTGGACTGAATAACCCCAAAAAACTGTTGTCTTGTTTACTTGATCCACTCTCAGGTACTTAATGATAATAATACATTTTATTTGGTAGCGCCTTTCACTTTACAGTACAAACAATATATAATAAAAAAACAATAATAAAACCCATATGTACAATAGAAATGCTAAAATAGGAAACAAGGAAGACAAATTAAAAGGCTGAAATAAATAACTGGTTAAGAACAGAGCGGACAAAGGAGAGATGTTATATGTTATATGCAGATTGGAACAGATGGGTTTTTAGTTTGGACTTAAAGAGGATGAAGCTGTCGCTGTTCCTGATGTCTGGGGGAAGGGAGTTCTAGAGTCGGGGAGCAGAGAGGATGAAAGCTCTGCTTCCCATGGTGCTGAGGCAGGCAGAAGGAACAGTGAGATGGATGGAGGAGGAAGACCTGAGGGAGCAGGAGGGAGTGGCGATGTGGATGAGGTCAGACAGGTAGGGGGGAGAGAGGTTGTGGATGGCCTTATAGGTATGCAGAAGGATTTTGAAGGTGGATCTGAACTTAACGGGAAGCCAATGAAGCTGCTGAAGAACAGGGGTGATGTAGTGAAAGGAGGGGGTCCTGGTGATGATGCAGGCTGCTGAGTTCTGGACCAGTTGAAGTTTATGGAGGAGTCTGTGGGGGACACCAAAGAGGAGAGAGTTGCAGTAGTCGAGGCTGGAAGTGACGAGACTGTGGACCAGGATGGCAGCAGTGTGGGGGTGAGAGAGGGACGGAGACGATTGATGGAGCATAGATGGAAATAAGCAGACCGGACAATATTATTGATGTGGGCATGAAAAGAAAGGGAGCTGTGGAGGATGACACCCAGACTCTTTACATGAGGGAAGGGGGAAACTGTGGTGTTGTCGATGTTAATGGAGAAGTGGTCAGTTTTGGCGATTGAAGCTTTGGTGCCGACAAGAAGAAATTCAGTTTTATTGCTTTTGAGTTTGAGGAAGTTGGAGGTGATTTTATTTCAGCAAGGCCGTGGGTGAGGGAGGAAGGTGGAAGAGAGGAGTCGGGCTTACTGGAGGTGTAGAGCTGGGTGTCATCCGCGAAGCAGTGAAACTGGATTAAAATCAGATGTGTACATACATAGAGTACTTGCTAGTGGTTGAAGTTTTTTTGTTTTCCCTTTTAATTTTTTTGCACCATAGTGAGCAAATAGTCTAACAAAAGCTTTAAAATAATGTAGTTATGTCTCTTTTCTCTTTTTTTTTTTTCTTTTTTTGGGGGGGGGGGGGTGTTATCACGCACCGTCCCTGCAATCAGCTTCAAGTTGGAAATTTTTGTATTATGACAACTGTAATCTCACTTTTAAAAATCTGTACATATATATTTTACAGAATTTGTATGTAGTTCTTCTTATTCCTCCTTTTTCTATGCTTTTTTTCTCGTCTCTGGTCTCTGCTACAGATATTGAGTATGTGGAAATCAGGTCTGACGTTGATGAAAATTCTTCTGCTGGAGTGAAGCGGCGGGTTTACAACTACAGAGTAGTTATGGTGAAAGGAGACACCGCTTTGGACATGAGAGGACGCTGCAGTGCTGGTCAAAAGGTGACACAGAGAAATATATATATATAGATGATGGCACTAAATAAGAGTCACTGAATAGTCTTTACATTCTCTTTGCACTGCAATGCAGATACCTTAAGTTAAAGTATATTCAATTCAATTCAATTTATTTATATAGCACATAACATTCCGCTGACCAAAGTGCTTTCCAATACATCAAAGAGAAAACAATACTTATACACTATATTTTGATCCACTTATTAAAAAAATGCAGGGACGCTTTAAAATCTGTCTCCTTTAGCAGAT
>JAVQJG010190840.1:0-15965 GCA_036024015.1 Craterocephalus amniculus | reverse complement strand
TGGAGGGGGGGTTCTCTGGCCAGGGTAAAGAAAGTTTTTTGAAGAGACAGCTTTAAATTTAGCAGGAATAACATCTAAAGCACATCGTGTCTTAAATGCTGTTTACTGGAAAAGATGTCATAGTTCTGCTTTTGGTTTGTACTTCATTTTATTCAACGTTTGATTAGCTCTGTCTCAGTTTTCTGTACTTTCACAGTCTTAATTCTCCTCCTACATGACTACTCTTTCTTTAACAGTTTCTCTCAACACAAAAAAATATGTAGGTCTTTATTTGCCCTCCTTTTTTTAATTTCAAATTCAAATTTTCACCTAGTTAAATTTTGCCTGAAAAAAGGAGCATGTGGCAGGCTAAGCACTTTTTCTGCAATGGCAGCAGAAAGGGAATCTTTGTCTCTGTATATATACAGTACACGCTATATGCTGTGTATGTGACTGTGTGTGTGTGTGAGAAAGAGAGAAAGGGGAATCAGTGTTCAAAGTGTTGTGTGTTATCAGTGGGATGAAACCCCACCACTGTAACAATAGGATTAAAGCTGCGCTTGTGAAAGAAGCAATTAAATGGTATCTTATCTCATCTGCTTCTAAAAGCAAAAAGTGCTTTCATATTTTCAAGTTTTCTCTTCTTGTTCCTCCTCCTCCTCCTCCTCCTCTTCTTCAGAGGTTTCAGCAAGTTTCTGTCATACTCTGCTGATTGGTGGACAGCACAACTGCCCCTTTCCTCTGATTGGCTCTTTGCATGTGTGGTTATGGTACTTGACTTTTTGCTGTTATTTCAGAGAACTACCATTTTTATACGACTTTTGCTTCATACAATTAGCTTAATTTTAGTATTTTCTCAAGGTCTAAACCAAATAATATTCTGTTCACCCTGAGCGCCTTTACATACAAATAATCATTAGTCTGCACATCATGCAGAATTAAAGCTCTCATAACTGGGGATGAAATCACTTGAGCATTTAAATGCTCAGCTAAACTTGAGTAGGCCTTAGCACTTGGCACATGCTCCAAAGTAGCATATTTCTGCAAAAAAGCTTAAGTGAATTTGGCTGAATTGCCAATGACTGCCTTGACCATTTTCTCTCACAGTCTCCAGCGCTTTGGTACCCAACAAATTTAGCTCAGCATCTCTACTGGCATGCACATGAAAGCCTGAAAGGGATGAATGCAATAAAACTTTTCTCAGTGATACGACATGCTCTACATGTGGTGTGGTGACAAACTAACCGTTGTTAAGCACTGACATGTTGACAATACTATAAACTATGTTCTCTCTAACCTGTTCACTTTCCCTCTGAGGTAAAAAAAGAGCTAATAGGCTATATTCATGGCTATTACCTTTAATCAGCTTCCATCTCTCCGTTGTGAGCGGTAGGAGGTTGGAAATGGTGGATGAGAGAAAAGCAAAGAGATGTAGCGGTGGGTGGTGGAAGGCCTGCGTGATTGAAGAGGCTTTTTCGGAATAATTCTCACTGATTGGAGTCTCTGACTTCTCTGGCGGACATGCCGAATGTCAGAGCCGCTGCTCAGTCTTTTTTTGTCATCCATCCCTTGTCTTTGCCTTCCTGCTCATCGAGGCCAGCCTCCAAAGAGGCAACAAGGATAGAGCTTTTTTCAGGACAACAGAGTTGGGACTGCCATCGTCCATTTTTGGCTTGTTCATTTAGTAGAATAATAAAGTTTAAGAGCGTATTTATTGAGCTGAATTCTTAGTGAAACTGTTTTCATATTTCATTGTTTCTTCTGTCAGAGAGCAAAGTACCACAGCAAATGTGACTGCAAAGCAGCTTATTGAGACTTTCTTTCACCATGACCTGACATACTGTTGGTCTGCTCTTGTAAAACCCCAGTTTTTTATAAAGGCAGCATCATTGTGAAAAAATCCCAATTCAAGTGACTTGAAGACATCTTTGCTGTGAATCCAGCTTCTCTCACATGAATCTCCCATGAAGAAGGTTGAAAGCAGCATATTGTCTTTATTCTCCCGCAAAGTCCATAGCATGGCATTGATGTACCCTTCAGTAAATTCCTCTCCCCGGCTTGTACACTGGGATCAGAGCAGTGGTCCAGTTAAGATCCTCAAACCCAAACTCTCAGCTTTCTATAGTTCAGCTCAACTGTGTGTGCAAACTTTCTGATTCCTCTGCAAAGATGCAAGGCCACAGAGTTAAGTAATAACTCTGCGAGGGTTACTTACATCCCTATGCTGCTTCATATTACATTTAGTCATTTGATCTTTTAATTTTTTTAAATTTTTACTGCATCTTTAATGTCATGTTGAAAAAGGCCATTAAAAAAACATATGTATGTAATGTGACATATATTTCAGACAATTTTTCAGAAACTTACCATGAAGTAGGTGTTTTGGGGCAGTGAGAAGGGATTCGCCCGGTTTCTGGGGTCATGAGTGATAACAGCAGCGCCCCCCCATGTAACAGATGCCTGTTCACATCATGATGAGCTGCTTCCCCTGTGGCTGGCATACATTTCCATCCCCAGCACACCACATGCACGCGTATTCCCAAACTCCCATGACATGTGCTTTGATACAGTCTCATATTTGTGCCCACACCCAGTGAACTGACTGTACTTAACTACACATTCCCTCATTGTGCATTGTGTGGTGTTTTTGTGCCTCAGAAGAGGGATAATACTGTGATCAGAACCTCAGTCATTAAGTCACTACACTTTTGTTCTTTCTCTCCACTTTAAACGCAGTGAAACTAATTCTTATCACATCACTGTCCACTTCTGTTCTTTGCTCCGCCAAACTCGTCCTCCTCAAAGCGCACGTTTTACTTTTGTCCAAAGAGTTATGTGAATGAGTACATGAAATGAAAGCAATCCACCATGTGAACTGGGTTGCTATGCAGGCTAGTTAGGGGGGAATCCTCGGTAGTCTGGCTCAGATTGAATCTTTGAGGTGAAACCATGCACTCGTTTTTAACGTGTTGCCATGTGACTGATTCAGCGGGCTCAGTGGGCAGCAGGGCAGCGGCAAAATAAAACCTAAATAAAACAAAAAAACAAACAAAAAAAATAAAGGGAAGTCAAGCAAGAGTAACTTTTCTGAAAGCTAGGGAATGGGTACACAGGGCCTGCCAGGACCAGCTTAATGCTGCTGCCACCTGGTAAAAAGCTTAGACTTTACTAATAAATGGTGCTGCATTTCTCATGGCAACAAGTTACAGAGACAAATCTTTTAAATCCAGTAATTTAACTCTTTCTGAACATCCTAGTCAGAGACCAAAGGTTAAATTAATCTTTTGCAAGGAAAGGAAGCCAGAAAATACTCAACTTAAAATACTTATCGGTTTAATTTTCAGAATAAATTAATAAATTAAAAGATGAATTAAAAAATAATGATAAAAATGTCAAAAAAGGTGAATAAAAAAGCTAAAATACAAGTTTTTAATGTTCACCTTTGTGAAGGAAAACTGTCACAGAAGAAAAAGCTACATGAGATTTCATAAAGATCTTCTTACTCTGGTCAGAAGTCCACTAACATCTGGTTCTTTAGCATATTAAAAATGTTTTTTAGGCATTCAGACCTGCATCAAATGACTCTACAGGAAACACGTTTTATTTAGCTCCAGCTGGGATATCGGCTGCACATTTAGTAAGCCATGCAACACAGTATAGCACACTTTGTTTTTTACCTGAAGGCATGACTACAGACTGTAACGTCCAGCATTAACTGCAGACTGCTGCAGTTTATTCTCTGTCCTGCTGATGTCCATGGTCCATTTAAAAGTGGTGAATTAGCCCGATTATATCAGTTATCTTCGACGCACAGTATGATGCAAGTTTAAGCCACGCCTCTTCATGTTGTGTACAGGCACACCTGTCCTATGGGAAATAGTGGTACAGTATATTGGATATTTTTAGAAGACGGAGCGCTGCTTTATGTCCTCAAAGAGGCTTTATTAGACTGGTTCACCTGGCATTACTGTTTGAGAAAATTCTTTAAAAATGCTGCTTTAGATATTAAAATAGTGTACGCAACACTGGAGAAAGTATGAAAACACCTGGTATGGATTAATATAAATGTGCTGAAGTCATCTGCTTAAACAAACTGACACCAACGATTTTATTAAGTATCTGGCAGCTCGTTTTCCTTCGGAGTAGGCTGTTGTGTTGAGTTGATTGAGTCGATCGTCACTTTCCTGGCGTACATACAGTTAAGTTACAGCAATTGTTTGGTTAGTTGTTGTTCAAAGAAAAAAATGGACAATTTTTGTAAAACAATGACTACATGGAAGTGGATGTAGGAACTTGAGGCCCCTTTATGCCCCCTTCCGTACGTGAATATGGACGTCTGTTTCAAATGTTCTTTGTACGCTGCCATCCTATTACTTTTACACAACTATGGTTGACCTCACCAGTGGACGCAAAATTAATCTCAGATAACGGATGGTGGTTTTAGTGCTCTGCGAAAAAGTTGTTTCCAACCTCCTGACATAAACAATTGCATCTTTCTTCATTTCTACAGTTGTTGTCATCATCTTTATTCTTATTCTGCTATCTTTATTTCCTGTTCCTCTTCTTTTTCTTCTTCTTCTTCTTCTTCTCTGGTTTGGTTCTGCTCAGCACTGCCCCACGATTTCTGGTGGTATCGCTCGATTTTCTGCATCTAATCTTCTGCGTTGAGCATAAATGGGCCGTCAGAGAGTCACCCGGTGATGTGCTTCCCATTAGCTCAGTGGTGCATACAACATTAACTTTTTTTCAGTTTTTATTGTATCATTCCGTTTTAGGTCAGAGGACATCACAGGCCTAGTTTCCTTGTCCAGCTGTGTGAGTCCTTATTAAACAGTTAACATACTATTTGCAAACAAATGAATAGTAACTGCTGGGCAGAACCGGAGAGAGATGATTTTCTTTTACAGAGTTAGAAGAATAAAGAAAGAAAAACAAGAGGAACAATGGATGATCTTTTGGAATATGGGTTTTCTGAGCCATTTAGCCAGGCAGTGTCTATAACATGAATAGTAGGGGAGTGTGTTATTGGTGCATATCAGTGGAAAGTAGCTCTGAGCATCTGTAGATGAGTGTAGAACCGGACAATCTATAAACAATGACTCCTTTTAAATGATAAAGACATTCTAGCTATTGTTAGGAGAAACAATAGCAGAACAAATGCAGAATGGTATACGCAGTGTTATATTCTCGCTTCATTTTGCCCCCTTTCTGTCTGCTACGTCACTGCTGCCGCTGCTCCCCGTGGTATTGTGTTATGGCTGTCTTCTAACTTAAGGGGGACTGCTCTTGTATGTCTGCCTCTTCTCCCTTAGGTCCTCGCACTAAAAGGACCTCTTCTTTTGTCATAAACGATTGTGTGTGCATGTGTGTGCGTGCATGCTAGGGCAGGTTGTCTATGACTTTTCTTTCTATTGAGTTCAAAGCAAAGAGAATCAGTGTTTAGGGCACAAGAAAGCAACTGTAAGATCTCAGTGTCTGAGTCTGTCACTTTTTTTTTCTCTCACCTGATGAAACCTGCCCAACCCTGAAGCTTGAAAACTTAGAGCTCGTCTTTGTGGTCCATCTTGTGTCACTGCATTGTAGGGTATTTCATTCCAAGCTAATGATCACTACACTGACTTCTTACTAAAGGGATGCAGACAGTGGATTTTCTTTTTCTATAAAAAATACAACAGAAGATATTTGAGCTGCCAGCTGGATAAAGGTTTAGTCTTACAGAGAAATGCACTCAGGGCATTACTCAGGGTCTTTTTTTTCTCCCCCATGGGTTTATAGTCAAAGAAGGATGCTTTTGTGTCAATAAGAAAAGATATTTTCGTCCACACTGGGACAGGTTCAGACCTTCATTTGCAATTCACAAACTCCTGCTATCGTCCCCACTGCATGTTTGCACCTTTTCTGCATCTGCAGTAGTAGTCAAAGGCAGATTTGAACTCACCTTGATCCCCGCATTATCTCATGTTAATTACTCTGTATGTTTGATCTGTCTATTTTTATATTTATATTTGAGATGGTTTACAGTAAAACTTAATTAATCTGTTGAGGTGGGAGTAAAACTTTGTCCTTCATTTGCCAGTTCAGTAGATCAAAAGAGGCCTTTGAGGTGCCAACAAAACCAGATCAGTGATAACAATCAAGCATCACCTTGCATTACATTCACAAGAAGTTAGTAAGGGGTGAGTTCCTAATACAACACTGATGAGAGAAATAAATACTCAAAATACTTTACTGTAAAAGTAAAGTTTTGTGTCTACTGCAAGCTCTGCATAATATCCAGTGGGAGTCTGAAACTTCGTCCCTGAGAAAAAAGGCTTTGATCAGATCCTGCACATCAGCCTTCATTACACTTCATTTGGCATTTATTGGAGGCTTTTATCCAGAGAGACTTAGTCTGTAGTTTGTCACAACTAAATGAAGTTTTACTCTTTTTTTGTTTCAGAAAGTACACTTTCTTCTTTTTATTTGAAATTAAGAAGAAAAAACTACAAGGGAGAATCTAAAGCAGTGTTTCCTACTAATTGAAGTACAAGCAGACGGAGAGCTAAGAGCTGGCTGGCCTGCACACGGGGCCGTCACTCTGCACCATCTCTCCAAGTCCTGTTCATTTATTCATTTCTTATTGGGACAGAGATAACAGGATTAGTGCTACCAGCATCCAGGAGTCAGAAGGGAGGGAAGGGGACCCTTTAACCCTCTTCCCTCCTGCAGACAATGGCTGTGTGTGTGCACGTGATTGTGTACGATTGTGTGACTTTGTGATTGAGTGGGTGTGTTTGTTTCCTTGCCAGATGGAGCCTGCGCCTCTTCCAACTAAGAAAATCAGCAACACACGAACACGCACACGCCACATTCTAGCACTCATCTTTCTCCTGGTTTGTGTCCAATCATCCACTTCTCTTTTGTCTGCCGGCCTCCAGCAGAGCAGTCCACAAAGCTGAACGCCAAATGATACACTATTGTGTGCTGTGTTGATTAGTTATTATTTCATAACAGAGAATTAGTAAGCCCCTTCGCCTATAGCTTAGAGAACAGTTGTTTAATCAAAGATCAGCATTTAAAGACAGAAATGTTCATTAATGTCATATTTGTGCAGGTTGACATGGAATTATATCATTTATTTGTTACTTTTTTCTTTTTTTCTGGAGCATTTCTTATTGTACAAATAGATTAAAACTCTTTTAGCTAGATATTAATGTTATGTTTGACATGCAAACAGCTTTAATTTGAGACATTTTAAGTCTGAAAGTGCATGAGTGCAGTTAGAAATTTGCAGCACGACAGCAAATGTGTGAATATATTAGACAATCAGGCTGATGAGATCTGTAACATTTCTACAAAGCCACGAGACACAGTGTCTGGCTGGTGAAAAGCAAAGTGCACGTATGGAAGCAGAAAGACGGTGGAAGGAGGCTGATGATCCGGGCCTCTCTACCTGAACGCCCTGAAGTCATGAGTCGACCACAACCTCCTTCTAACCGAAGCATTTTACAGGTAGCGAAGAAGAAGTGCTGCTCCGGCTATCTTCCGCTTGTTCCTGTTTATCTGTAGCAGCTTTCCCTCTCCTCGCCCTCCGTCCCCTCCCACCTCTACCCGTCTCCGTTGGGACAGACTCTATCGCCTCTTCTCACCGTTTCAGTGGGGAAACTGGCAGCATGCGTCACAGGAATGCAAGCACACACCACATTCCTGTGTGCGCGCGCACACACACACACACATTCTCACAACTATCTAGTGCCCTGCCAGCTTTGCGGGTCATTGTATTTGGCACGTGGCCACTATCTCCCCAGCGTCGCACACACACAGACACACACACACACATTCGCCCCCTGCCTGACTCCTGCCTTGGCAGACATCTCCTGCTGAGTAAGGAAGCCCTCACTCTCTTTCTCTCGCTGTGTCTTGCTCCTGTTCACACCAGCCTTCAGGCCTTGCCTTTTTGTCTCACTTGTGTCTCTTCCTACATGTTTAACTAGTCCTCCACCCACAGAAAATGAGTAAACCCAAGGCACTCCCATTTTTTCCCCTTCTTTCCCCCAATTTTCCCGTAGCAGCGTCCTGCCCCTCAAATCCTTCAAAAGACGGTGTCAGCTGAACTGGAGCCCTGCTAAGCCCCACCACAGGCTTTTGAACCGACACGTCGTGACTGGATGTGCAGATGTAACTCCGTCCATTAGTCACGTCTTTATTCTCCTGCTGGCAGTAATGTCTCAACAAATAAGAATTAGAGGTGGGGCTTCCAGGATTCATGCAGCTGCATTGAACCTTAAGCTGAAGATGATGTTTCACAAAGGCAGGTAGTGTACGGGCAGTCGCCTGATCCCCACGCTGTGACTCAGTTCTTAATCATCGACTTAAGCTGCTGCAAAGATGAGAGCAAAACATAAGAAAGATGACCTGCAGTTGATATGTCGACCGGTTTTTATCATCGTCCCAACTAACACAAGCACACACACCAAGTGTGTTGAAGGTTGATGAAGGGGATGTACACCGAAAACATGTGAGTCACCTGGATGGGCTGTTTTTTTTCTGCACCATAACTACTATTCTGGAAGTCATATAGATAATAATAGTGTTAAGTGCGAGTGAAAAGTGGGGATTCTTTATCTTTTACACTATGGCAGCATCCCACCCATTCTGCTGTCACTCGCTGTATCTGAGAGCATAGCTTTGGTATGGCAAGTAGAGTCAGACGCCCTCAGGCCCATTCTTTCAGAGTTTGGAAAAAACCCTGTGTGGTGTATCTGTGCTTCATGTTATGGGATGTTTTTGTGTTGAGATCAGACTTAAATGTCATCATCTGCTTAATAAAGATGTTGTACATCTCTGCATGTTGTACAACATTGCAAAGATGAGGGTGTTAGAGATAGTGGGAGGAATCTTTATGGTCCCACAGCAAAATACAAGGAAAAAGGTCTTTATTTGGACGTTTTCTTTGATTAACAATCATGAGAGAGTGTCACATAGCTCATCTGCTGGGGGGATGTCCCATGGGCAAAGGGTAAAGGTCCTTGTAGTATCTCTCAGCTGACTCCTGATACAGTGGTATGCTGCATCAGTTGAGCTAATGAATGTCCGGTTTATGACCCTTAAACAGCAGGCTGCTCTGATAGGGGAACTTTGGAGTTCTTTTAAAGTATTTATTATCATTTCATATTTGTTTGGAATTAACTTTTGGACTGGGAGCAACATCGCTGGAGCTCTGCAGGCGAGCCGATTGTCCGCCTCTTTGCTGATGACTGGCTTTTGATCTGGATGGCCACGAGTTCTTATCGGCTGCTGGTCACGGAATATGTTTTCCTCATGATCAGTGTTTGCTTTACCCACTTCTCAGCAGGAGTTCTGCTTTAGGATATTAGTTAAACATGCTAAATTTAAGGTGGCCTGAGTTGTGTGGAAATGAACTGGCATGTCTGCTGACATTGGTTAACCCATTCTCACTGGAAGCCCCTGTTAGACAAAAGTTATAGTTTGCAGTGATGGAAAGTGTGTTAGTAGCAGAAAGAGCTTTGACTTGCATGTTTTAACCAGCTTTTTTAGTTGGAGAACTTTTCCCAAATGCTTGCCTTACACCTCTAGCCCCTAGCAGAGTTCGGGTCCTTCTGTTCCTCTGCATTACTTATCCCACTCTTGTTTCCAAAGTGAAAGCGGATCTGTTTCTGTTTGGTACCCAGCACTGCCTCTTTTTTTTTCCCCTGGATATGATGATCACAACTCATCGTAGGTGTTGAGTTTCTCTACACAGCTTCACTTTTCTGTACCTGAGAGGCGAGAGAAGAAAGTATGTTTTGTGTGTATCTGTGTGCGTTTCATTGTCATGCCAAGGACAAGTGGGTTTGTCCCGTGCCAAGTGGTGCCAAGCCAACTGGCTGTGGCTCAGGCTTTTGTTTTGGGCTATGCTCTGCATTCAACCCACAGCACACAGTGTTGTGAAGAGTCTTTCACTCACTCCCCCTCCCTCCGTCCCTTTGTGTGTGTGTGTTTGTGTGTGTGTGTGCTTGTGTCTGTCTTTTATGGTAGTGACCTTGATGTCACAAGAAAACTAGAAACACAAGTGGGCCAATAGATGGAATGAGAAATTAAATGCTGCTGCATGTAATTACCTCCCTCATTGTCGCTAGTGTTTGACTTTGGACTGAACTGTGCTTTTTCCATCCTACATGTTTTTTTCTGCCGGAGTCAGAAAAAAACACATCTGCTGTCGGACATCGCTGAAAATGTTCTAGAGAACCTGGTATCTATTAAGGTGTCTACTAATCAAGTGTCTGTTGGATTGGAAGTGTCTGAGACCCCATTTCAGTGTCAGAATCAAGGCAGCTGCTGGTTTTCTGGCAAAGTGTGGGAGTGGAAGATTCTGCAACACTTTCAGAGGTAGTGAGAAGTAATACGATGTAAATTAGAACCAGTATTGTTTAGTCAGTACCTTCCAACCACAACAAAAGTATTAAAGCATTTTTCAGTTTTGTCTGCAGTGGAACATTAGCGTCAGTAGCTGCAGTCGGCCTGAATGACGAGGAAAAAATCTAATTGCAGTTTTTCTGACCAGTACTGTGTTTGTGATTTGGTTCGTAAGAATTTTATGGTTTACATTCCATCTTTGGTTCAGTGTTAATGCAGAAATGTATTGTCTAAATGAGATGTAAAATTATCACTCCACATGTAAACATGAGCTGCTTTATATTCTAATAAAGACACAAAGCTGAGACATGAACGGCTTCACTTACCAGTTGCAAGTTTGGCAACTTGTGGCCAAATCATTGAAGCCTAAAGGTTACATTTTCCTCTAGAAGCAGTTTATTCTTTGTCCTCTGAGAATATTTAGATCAGGAATGGTTTAGTGAGGAAATCTTTTTGTATGCTGATAATGTGCAGCTGATCTCTGTACCTGGATGCTTAGTTTGAAGCAAACAAATGTGCATAAAGTTTGACATGCAGGATATTCATCGCATTTTTGGCATATTTGCAACGTATGTCTTTTTTTTTTTTTTTTTGAAAGGCTCATCTTTAAATACATTGGGCATGTTTTCAAATACTTTCATCTGGCCATATTTTATCACGTTGCCAACTCTGTTTCAATGCGGATGCCAAGGAAACAGACCGACTTTGACAGTCTCAAACTGCAGTGGCAGAAAGTTAAAAGTCTCAAAAGAAGTTGATTGGCCGGTTCTCACCATGTGGCGACCCATGAAGAGGAAATGTTTGAAGTGTCTGTTCATCAATATTCATGAGTGGAGTGTAACCCTGCAACCCCCTCTCCTACCCTCCCACCTCCTGCTGCCTCATGTGTCCAAAGCTGTTTTAAAATCTACATAATTTGGGTTTGAAGTGCCTTTCAGATGGCCTTGCCTGTTGTAACACTTTCCGGAAACAAGGGAGAGACACACTTATTAATCAGCCTCTCATTGTGTGTGTGTGTGTGACAGGGACAGACAAACAGGGCCAGACAGCTAAAGAGGAAAACCCAGAGCAGAAAAGAGACAGGCGAGTGGAATTCATAGAATTAGAGGAGGGACAGAACGAAAGTGGGAGTGAAATAGAGAAAATGAGCCCAGAAGTAGTCGGGCCGGGTTCACTTTGTGGCTTGTTAAAGTAAAACCAGCTGGGATGGTAAGAGTTGGTCAGCCACAACACAAAACATGGGTTTTGGAGTGAAGATGTTCAGAGCTGTTAAAGCACCAGATCATTTCTAACCGTTTTACAGATCCTGCTCGGGTCCTTCCGCTGGATGGGAAGAGATGAAAAACTGGCATTCGTTGACATTTAACCAACCTTCTAATGCCAGACTCATCTCTGTTTTAACACTAAACACCATGCAGCCATGGACCGACTTTGCCTTAAAGGTGCACGTTTCCTTTCTTTAGCCAATCAGCTGGTAAGAACTGGATGGATGTCATTTGACAGCTTAGCTGGAAACCTCTGAAGAAGGTCATCAAATTCCATTCATCCAAGTGCATTGAAAAACAAAATGAGACACAAAAAGGTGCATAAAGGTAGAATCAGATGAAAAAAACACTGAGTTGATGCGATGTTATGGTAGGACAAAGTTTTCTGGGATTTTCCTACAGTGGCTGCTAACTCTCACAGCCTTTCCGTTCATTTTTATGAAGGACACATTTTAATCTACACCAAACTCAGTGTGGAGCCCTTGAGGGGCTTTTAGTGGCTTTTTAGTGTCATTTAGTGGCAATTAAAAAATGGTCATGGAAGTCTTGGACCAGGTGCTTCAGGAAACCTGAAGCCGTTTTAACGCTGACTGTTAGCAAAGCACAGGTAGAGTCAAGTCAGGCCTCGGCTGTCTTTCAGCGATTTTTCTGAAAGAAATCGCTGAGGCGTAAAAAGAATGTAGGTCCAGGTTGCTTGTCTTTAAGGCGTTTCACAATAGCAGTTTTCAGTGCCAGAGGGAACATACCAGCAAGCAGAGAGGGACTGACAAATACTGGTGCCTCTGTCTCTTGACAACTGAATGCTGGTTTGAGGTCAGATTATAGGGTTGAGGATTAGGGTTGAGACAATGATTTAGCTACTATGCCTCATAGAACTGAAAGAACTGGCAGAGTTTGTCTTTCGTCTTGCCTCTTTTTTTGTTGTTTTAAAAATATTGCTCAATGAAACACGAGTCATTTGCTTAAGCTTTGTGTTTGAATTAAAAACCTTGCATACAGGCTTGCATGTATTGTGAGTATACAGCACACACACACACACACACAC
Organism: Craterocephalus amniculus; assembly: GCA_036024015.1. Taxonomy (NCBI): domain Eukaryota; kingdom Metazoa; phylum Chordata; class Actinopteri; order Atheriniformes; family Atherinidae; genus Craterocephalus; species Craterocephalus amniculus. The sequence continues at coordinate 3,281 of JAVQJG010190840.1, read as the reverse complement.
ACACACACACACACACACACAAGCTGTGTTGTTACTAGCCCGTCATTGGCTTTACAGGGGCCGGTGGAAATCTGGCATTGCTGCTGCTTCAGTCTTAAACCGTCGCTGCAGCGTGAATCCTCGCTGCTGCCATGAGCGCTGGTTTGTGAAGAAGCCTGTGTGTGTTTGTGTGTGTGCGGTGAGTGCACCCTGTCTCACCAGGTTGATGAAAAGCAACTGATATCATCAAAATGAAGCAAGCAGAGGGAAGAAAGAGAAGGAAAGCAGTTTATTTTAAAGTGCATCAGGGAAAAAAGAGGGGGAAGAAGAAAAAGAGCAATTGAACGACTGAATAGAGTTGGAGAAAGAATGGTCTGCCCGGCTTTGTGTGTCCCTCCCACCCCGGTGCGCGTCGTAAAGGTCTCTCTCCCTCGCTCTCACCCCTGCCGTGTCTGTGTGAGAGCGAGCGAACGAGTGAATGAATGTCTAGTGATTGGAAACCTTTTCCTTTTGTAAACTCAAGTCTCTGCCAGAGAGCATTGTGGAGCATTGTTTACCAGCCTCTCCTCCTTTGTTCTGCCTCTGTTTGTGTGTGTATGCGTGTGCACGCATTGTGTGTGACAGTTGACATTATCACTTGATTGCTCCCAAGACTCGTCTTTGTGTGCGTTCGCGCACACGCGTGACTGTGTGGGGTTATGTACATGACAGCTGACATTATTGGATTGCCACCATTGTATGCATGTGTGTGTGTGTGTGTGTGTTCATACACAGCTGCAGGCTTGTGTGTGTGTGATAGCTGACATTATTGGATGTGTTTTTGTGTGTATGACTTGTTTTCCATGCAGTCGTGTTTCTGACAACGCGCCGGTGTAAAGTTACTTTGCACGTCGCTCTGCGTTCAGCGCGGCATCTGCAGAGTCACACACACACTGCAGAGTCACAAACACACTGCAGGTCAGAGAGGTTCACTTTTCTACTATGCCGCTAAAACCTGAATGGTAGCTTTTGTTGATTGTGGTTTGTCATTCCCCGACCGTCATGGCGTCTCTAACATGTGCTTTTGTCAGCTCACGCTGCCTTCATTACACACTCGTACGGCACAGGCAGGCCTTGTTCTAGCTCCCAGAGCTCAGCTTTAAATTCAAGTAAATCCCAAAAAGTTTCCAAATCCAACGCTAACCCAGCATGGAAATACTTGAGTTTGGTTTTCACTCAATGCATAGGTTTTGGTTTCAATATTCCTCCGTGATCTGGCATTAATCTGAGCCAGGCCAGCAGGGCAGCAGGTTGAGGAGGGAAAGCTAGACATCCCTCCTCCTGGTGACACTCTCCAGCTCCTCCTGGGTCCAGGGAGTGGACGTGCTGGAAAAACTTCCAGTTGGATGCATCCTGATCAGACGGCTTCATTATAAACCTGATTGCAGAGGAGCAGCTCTATTCTCAGCTCCCTGGGATTGGTGGGAAAGGGTTGGGAGGCTCAAACCTTCTTACATCTCGCCCTTAAGCCTTGCCCCTCGGGGGAAAACTCCTTATAGACACTTGTATCTGCAATTTCATTCTTATTCTTTCATTCTCCACGTTCAGAGCCTGCAACAACTCCAGGCTCTTCCATGTGTCTCTTCGCATTGCCTGGTTCTGAACAAGCAAACTAGCACTTCAACACACTGTTTTCCAGCTGTCCAACCAAGATCTACAGTCAACACATACACAAAAAGACACAACTCACCCGTGCAGAAAGGGGAAAAAGTACAAAGAATATAAAGTTGTCCAACAATAGCAACTGTGGTTTATACACTGAAAATACAGAAGAGACGGACTTTCCGGACAGCCGGGTGTGTAGCTTTTAATGTTACACAATCCATTTGTAGTGTCAGAAACTATAGTTTCATGCTTATTGTTATGGTTCACATAATTTCACATTTCATTATGTTACACAACAGAGGGCGCTTGTTGTGTAACATAAACATGCTTGTAACACTTTTTCAGTGACACTGGACTGGTTCAGCAATTAGTTAAAGTCCATGAAGTGATATTTTACTGTCCTTAAAGGTCATAGATGTCACTTTTTCTCCCATCCTGACAACCTTTAACAAACTGCAGGAAATGCAGACTACAACCGTACATGTATTTAATTCACAGGTGTTTTCTTTCCAGATCCAGCACAACTAGATCTGAACCCAGTTCAGGCTTTCTGTCCGACACCGTGTAGTTGGAAAGCCCCCGCTGTTCCTGTGCTGGTCCGACCGAAATAACCGCTGGGCTGCTTTGGGTGGAAGCTGGGCCTTACTGTTAAGCTCTGTGATGCAGCCTGGCTGCAGTGACAGATGCTTCCATTTGAAACGTATGAAATGAAGCTCTACCCGAGAAGAAAGCTGGCTTTGTTAAGCTTGATCCCAGCTTTTGAAGCCAGATTCAGCAGTGTAGACAGCCTGGGCGCTGAGTAACTCTGTGTGGCTTCGTGAGCAGAGCTCGCATCATTCTGACAGCCTTTTTTAATTTACTAATCTCTCCTTAGTTATATTGTTTTTCTGATATGCTATGTTGTGTTTACGAAACTCAGTTTACCTTCTTTTCTTGGTTCTTTTCATGTCCTGTTTAATGAAGTAAATAGTTTTATTATGCACATTGGTAGCCACTCTCCACTCTCCCCTGGCCTTCTCCTCAAGGCCTCCTGGCTGCTGCCTGCCTGCCAGCCGCCTCTCACCCATTGTGGGTTAACAATGGCAGGCGAGGCCCCAGCCTCAAGGCCTGCAGCCCGGGCCTCAGATCGGGTGGAAGGGGAAGGCGGTGCTTGGGTGGAATGGGTGTGTGCAGCCGGAGGGGGAGGCAAGCCAAAAAAAAGCAGGTCACGCCCAGATTAAAATTCAGTGTATGTGACTGTCTGCCTACGTCAGCAGGCCGTGTGTGTGTGTGTGTGTGTGTGTGTGTGTGTGTGTGTGTGTGTGTGCAGGGAACTGGGATTCTTAGGATTTCCAGGGTGCCCTGCTGGCTCACCAGTTAGCACGAGGGTGGGACTAAAATAAGCGGGACAGAAATAAAGGCTCACATGTGAACTGAAGAGACGTTAGCATGGATGAGAGGGGACAGTGGCGTCTCGCCTGCTTCTCATGCTGCTGGGCCACATTTCAGCTGTTTGGCTTCAACACACCTCTGGGGTGAATGAGTGCATGTATGTGTGTGTGTGTGTGTGCTGTGTGTGTGTGTGGGTGGGGTGGGGGGTCTTCCTAATAGGCAACAGTGCCATCATAATGCAGGCAAGACAAAGCTGATTTGGTGAGGCATGCTTCCTTTGTGTTAGT
>JAVQJG010190836.1:0-10990 GCA_036024015.1 Craterocephalus amniculus | reverse complement strand
TCTCCCCTCTGGTTCGGTTCCTTCATCTCCTCCACGGTTCCGTCCTTCACTCCACCAGCCTGCACCTCCCGGCTTCCACCTCCAGCCAAGTTACAATAAACATACCTTTCTTCAACCCTAATCCGTGTCAGTCTGCATTGTGGATCCAGCCAGCCCAGTCTCCGTCATAACAAAAGGTAAATCATCTCAATGCGTGTTGTCCAACAAAGGGCCCCATGTCTGCCTTCGCCTAGGGACCCAAACTTCCTAAATCCGTCACTGGGTGGAGTTCCATCTTGTCTGTACAGCTTGTACCATGGAGTGCTGAGGGATGCTAAGCCCCTCCTGGATTGCAGCTAGGCGTTCCTGAGCTGTAACTGAGTGGTTAAAATGTGTTGCAATTTTTTTCAGCTTTGCCAGAATGTCCACTACCACCCGTTGTGAACTAATGCCATCATTAATTATGTGGTGCAGTATGTCAGTACTGCAGCTCAGGTCAGACATCTCATCAAGTTGCATGCCTTTTACCATTTTTGCCCCACTGTCCCTGAGCACAAGCTAGACACACAGCGCATCCTTTCCTGTAACAGAGACATAAATGTCTCCCCAATGTACTGTCCTGTGTGTGACTCGGATAAGACTCTCACATTCAGAACAATTTGGACCCTGTTCCAATTGGCGTCAGTTAAATAAGCAGCTCATGAGGGCTTCAGTGGAACCAGAACAACAATCTGTAGAAAAAGACATGTAATTTCCTGCATCCACTGACAGTAGTTCCTTAACTTTGTTGACAACACTTGCATAAACCATGTCTAACATCTTTATATGAAAACAATTTTTTACTTTTTAGTGGATACCTTGACTCTGCCTTGACCATAAGCCTTTTAAATCCTACAACCTCAACAACTGTAAAAGGGAGGATGTCTGTGGCCCTCATTTCCAGTAGTAGGTTGTCCATTTCCTGGGTTCTTGGGTCACTCAGTCCATTTTGTAGTTTTCTCCAATAGTTTTTCAAATGTTTGCTGTAACATTGAGGAGTTAGTTGGAACCAGAGTTGGTGCATCTTTTTGTGCCTTGTCATAGATATCTTTGGGTTTTGTTTTATGGTGATGCCACAAGTTTGAGGTATTTTTTTTGATCAACCGATGGACACCTGGCTCCCTTTAGTTTCGTAGACATTGCATGTGACAGCACCTAATGGGTCTTTTGTGAAGTGCTGCCATACCTTGCTTCATTCACCACTTGCAATCTGTCAAAGTATAACCAAACAAATCCAGATCAGACACACAAAATATTTGACAAGTTTGGAATGCATTTAACACTGTTGCACCTACTACTAGGCCTACTACCAGTGTTGCCAGATCTTGTGAGAGGAACAAGCAATCAGCACTCTGAAAACCAGCCCAAAAGAAGCAGCTCTCTCTCACTTGTTCACGAATACAAGCACACCCACCCAATTGAAACTTTTAAACTCTTAATTTTGAGTTCATTAATAGTTGAGTTAGATGTAATTAATTTACAGAGATGATCCAAAGCGGCTACTTTTAGCTCATCGTTTTGTTGTCTCATTCTGTCTTGAAACGGTAAAGTCAAGTCTCATCGATGAGAACAAAGCAGAGTTTTTCTTGTGTTTCTCGGTGCCAGCATGTTGTCCTACTGTAAATCAGAATGATGAGCATGTATTTTGTATTTGCAAAATCGACAAGATCCTTTCGATTGATCTCCCACCTCAGGTCGAATCCAGTCTTTTTCCCACTCTTTGTTGTATTTTTTGCCATATTTTCCCCTCTTATTGTCGAGCATATTCCTCTTTTTCAAAGACCTGGCCGGGAAACGACCGGCTGTTGCACGCGTTTGTTGCTCCTTAGATCAGTTTGATTGGTAACCTAGGAAATCGGGTTGTGTTGTGTTTACAGGTTATAGAAAATACATACTACTGAGTCATACTTTGCTTTGTTGTGGAGAAATGAGGGGAAAATGAGGTTCATACAGGGGTTAACATAAGCCCAAAACAAGCAACTAAACTTGAGAAATATGGCCAAAAAACCACAACGCGCGACCAACGATTTTTACAAGCGACTTTCTAAAAAACAAGCGCAATGTCAGTTATAACAAGCAGACATGGCTACAATGCCTAGTAGCACTAATAATAATAATTATGTTAATAATAATAATAATAATAATGATACAAGGCCACTCATAACGCATAACTAAGTTAGACAAACATAATTCAATGCTTACATCAACAGGCATTACCCTACTCAAATTAGACATACATAATACTAAGAGCAAAATTATAAAATGATGGTTAGGGTTTCTGCTATTACTGAGTGATTCTTGTCTCAGTGAGAAATACATCTTATCATTCTTTGTCCTTTGCTTAGATTTATTTTTCTTTTTACTTTGAGTCTTGCTTAAAGAAGTGTTGAGCCAGGGTTTCATAGATTTATCTGTGCAAAGCATTAATTGGTTGTTCAGCTTATTTGGCTGCAGTGTTGCTGTTTCCTCTCCTGCATTAACTTGTTGCTGTCAGCACACACACAGCAAAGAGACTTGACATTTTTCCATAACTTCCCACAAACATAAAAATATGGTGTAGGCTTTACACTCTTCACTGTCCTCATGATTTGATTGGTTTCCGATTATCACATCAACGATTCGATCTGACGATGCATCAGCATGCATCACTGCGTTGCATCCTCAGTTTTCTTTATTACAGCACATTGCTACTCTCCGTACCATTGAATACAAACAGTAGATAATTACAAACCCCTGTTCATTTCTTATTATTACAGAAATCAATCTGAATGTTCTGATAATGGCACACATAAGAATGTTAATTAGGATTTTATTTCCAACTTTATTATTGAAAGTTATTGTTGGAAAATCAAGAAAAATCATAACTATACCGTGACTCTCCAATCAGTCATGACTCATGGTTAAGCAGTCCTAGCTGCGAGATTCAATAAGTCAGAGGTAAGCTGAGACAGAATATGGAAGTTAAGATATTTTCATGTCCTTTATGTTCTACCTTTGCCTTTAACTAAACAGAAATTGTTGTTGAGATGCAAATGTTTTTATGAATTCACTGAGACATTTAATGTATTTCCATTGAGACACTGATGCATTTTCTGTATGTTGGCTTCATTTTACAGTTTTACAGCATTCATGTCTATTTGGTGTATCTTTACCTCCTCTTTTTTTCAATTCTTCCTGACCTTTCTATTTTCTTTCTGTATAGTACCATCTGGCATGGTCCAGCGATATCATCTAAATGAAGCAATAAACCATTATTCAAAACAAATAAATAAAAACTGAATTGAGATTAACAAGAGAAGCTTTTACACCCACAAAGCCCCTCTTGGCAAAGCAAAAAAATGTTGCTCAGCACAACCCGGCAGCTAAAGTGGATATATCATGCTTTTAAATCCTTCCTTTTCACATGCGAGTCATTCATTTATGGTTTATATAAAGTAGAACTGCGATCCTTAGATCTAAAATCGTTGTTATTATAGCTCCACACACCAGAGCGTTTTACTCGGTTTGACTCCACAGCCTTCGGCCATTTTTGTAGTTTCTTAGCAGCGATACGATTATCTACTGGCAGAGAAAGTTTTTCAAAAATACACAGCGGGGACAGTTGCAACATTATTGAAAACTTAAGTTATGTTTTCCTCTCTCTTACTCTGTTCCTCCCTCTCTGAAGAGATCCTCATACACTTCAATGTATTTTCCATCATCTGATGTAGCCACTGTCAGTTGTTGTCTTTTCCTCTAAAGTTGCCTTGCGCCATCTCAGCCATCTAATAACCATCTAATAACCATCTAACAATCATCCCGACACTATCATGATCTCTAATCTAGTTTGTCCATACTTTTTTTCTTCCACACTACCAATTTATGAATGAAGTAAACAAGACCTCAACACAGTAAAGGAGTTAGCTAGTGTGGGCATCAAAAACATCCCTAAATGCAGTTGGATCATGTGTTCCGCTCTACAAAATTAGCAAGAACAAAGCCAAACTACAAAAAGCACTCGGAGAGCACAGATGTTTGCCAAGCTACATTTACTGCAATGTTAACAGAAATTTCAAAGTTATCCAGAATCCGTAATCTCTTCCGGATCTTCACCAAAATCTATTCGACTGTTCTTTGCATCATTCACAAGCTATTCGTACTTAACTTTTTTAGTAATCTTGTACACTGACAGACAAACAAACAAACGTCGGCTAAGGCGGAGGTTATAATTTTAGAATATTTTATATCCTCAGGGAAGCAGCTAAAAGCTAGCACACTGAGCTAACAGGAACAGAGGCAGTGCTAATGCTCTTAAAACAACCACCAGAACATAATTTCAACACAAACCCCCCCAAAATAAAGCTTGATTTCATTAAAGCTGAGCTTACCGCTTTGTTGTGTCTGTCGTTTCCATAGAGAGAAGGAATCGAGCCCTCAGTAAGATGAGGTTTTTTAGCAAAACCTCTTGATACTGGTGGAGATTGCTGAAGCAGTAGTCCAATGTGCTTTGCACAAACAAGCTGGCTTTTCCCCACTGATGCAGGTACATTTCAAAGAAAAAATTATTTTAACCAGGCATTTAGCAGAGGGTCCACTGCCAGGGGTGATGCAAGGGAATGTGTGGGTTAAAAATCCAAAATCCCAAATACCGAACATTTTGACTTGTCTGCTTGCAACTTTGGCATGACTAAACCTGGACTACAAAATCCCTAAAAGGCAAAAAATGACGGGTCATGAAACAGTTTACCCGGAAATCCATGACCTTTTTTAGTGGACTCACAGCAAAAACATTGACGTAATAGACAAGAAAACATAATAAAGAATGGAGAAATTCCATTTTTTGTCACTCCTGAACTCTGAAAGAACACAAAAACCTGTTTTAAGGGCTTAAAAAAAGTGAATTTTGCATGATATATTCCCTTTAAAAACAGAAAAAAGTAAGTAGCGCAGTTCTTTAACTTGAGGTCTTTACCAGCCACTAGAAAGTATATCTCAGCAGAAAGACTGGTATGAAGGAAACTTATAAAATATTGTAAAGACATTCTTATCATACATTTCACATCAGTGACATCAGTTGAAAAAAACCTGGTAGACTTAAAATAGCAAAATCTGTGGATTTCACTTCATCTTAAAAAATTACATATTAAAAATTATTTGTAATTCAAATAAGCAAAGTTGGAGAAAGAAAATTAAATCTAATTTTATTTATAAAGCTTTTTCATGCCGAGCACCACAAAGTGCTTCACACAACAAAATAAAACTGGCTTTCACACAGCAAAAGATGTAATTGTAATTAAAAACATACTCATATTCTCTTGACACAGTCATGCAAACACACTTACAAACACATTTATAAACCATTAAAAGAACCTTAAAATCAATTGTGAAATGCACGGGCAGCCAATGCAGCTATTTTAAAACAGGTGTTATCTGTTCCCGCCCTCTGGTCCTAATCAGAACTCATGTGATCAGTTCTGGAGTAACTGTAAACTAGAAATACTGTTCTTAGGGAGACCAGGGAGAAGGGCATTACAATAATCTAGAAATAAAATCTCCAGTAATGCATTAGCATCTCCATGCTGACAAGACAGAGAAATGGGCGGCGTTTTTAAGATGACAAAATCCTGTCTTTGTTACATTTCTAATGTGTGAAATAAAATCCAGCTCAGAGTCTTAAAAAACACCAGATTTCTCACACACTGAGAAGGTGACAACTAGTTTTCTTACAGTTTCTGTGGCTAAGCTCAAAGTGGAATAAGGGTGTTTAGTTTAAATAATTTGGCCTCATTAAAATATTTATTTGCTAATAGAAAGTAAAGCAGAATTTATTATTACACCAGCCTTTATTTTAAGTAATTCACAGTGCTAAAAAAAAGTTACCCAAGCAGGAGGCAGGAGGGATGATTTTGCAGGCGACTGTGTGCCCAACTTCATGTGTACTGTAAATGCTTCACATTTTCCGTCAACATGTGGACCACAGTGGAATAACTTCTAATAAGAAGGGGATGTACTCCAAAATTCCTGTGTGGTGAAGTTTGAGAGACAGCTTGCACTGAGTGTCGGACAGCTTTTAAGCTTGATGCAGAGAGGCCGTGATCTCGGGGCCCCACGTGTGACAGCTTTCTCATCAATCATTCCCGCATACTCTTTAGGTAAACTTTTGACTCATAATCTTCCTGGCCTGCTCTTGGTATCCCTTTGTGCTGAAACATGTTTGTTTTTCTCTTTTTAGTCACTTTGTCATGCCACGTTATAAAGTTACAGACACACCAGTAATGGGAGGAGGTCCTGGCTTTACTCAGCTGTACTATTGTTCTTTTATAGACCTGCCTTTAGTTTCAGGTACATTACAACGCTGGAAATAATCTCTACCACACATGTCTGAAACATATTTTGTAGCATTTGGCTACCACAGATGGGGACCATTTTACATGTCTCTGCAATATAAGAAAGACATTGCAACCTTTGATTCCCACCCATTATCATCTCTGCTAGAACTGAAACCAATGGGACATGTTTCCCTATCCTGATGACCTCATGCCTTAGTGATGTCTGAGGTCATTGTGGGAGCTCTGTCTTTTAGACAGAGAAATCCCCACCGGTCTCTGATCAGGGCTTGCCAGGTTTCGATAAAGGAGGTTCCATCCCCACCCCAAGTCTCCATAGAGATTGAGCTGACTAATAAAAATAGCTTTGCCTCTCTGTTTGCTTAGAGTGGGTTGTTACTTCCAACTTTATTTTCTGATTCTCTCACTCTCTGTTTAAGCAAATATGGAGCTTGACTATTTTATTCTTCTGTAGAAATTGGGTTAAGTTCTGTTTGAGCATGGATACTGGTCATGTTGATATAGACATGTCAATGCAAATATTGTTTTACAAAAAACAAGAAAACAACTTTCTTTATTCACCCTACGTGTTTGGATATATGGACAATACGGTACAGCATGGTTGCACGTGCATGCTCCACGAGGGATCGGTGTCTACTTGTTAGACAAAGAGCTCCAGGAAGCAGAGTAATCAAAAGCAGATGGGAGCTTTCAGTGTCCGTCTCTACTTTCAAAGTGAATAGGAATGGGCCATAAATGTCAGGATGGACCCATAAAAGTCAGGTTGAGGAGACAAATAATAGGTGGCAGGTGAAGTTCATGGTTCCTCTTTCAGCAAAAGGTTTTTGGATATGGCACATGTATAGGTGCAGCATCTATTTCAGGCTTTATCTCTCTTATCATGCCCTAAAATATTTCTTGGAAATGTAATGGTCCATTATATCATAGTGTTAGGACTGAGTGGAGGTAATATTTTTAAATCTGAATGGCCTTATTTAAATTTAAAAGTAAAAAGCTTCATTCGCCATCTGTTTTTAACCATTAAATTTGATTGTAAGTCCTACTTACAAAGTTTTTATGAAGATTGTAACTTTCATGACAAGCATCGTATCATGGATTTGTTATTAGTAGAACAGTACATACACTCAGAGTACATATTCTATATGTAATATTTGAGTGGCAACATGTTGATCAAAGTCAGTGTTTGTGTTGTTTTCTGTTGTCCAGTTAACTGAAATGCAATAATATAATTACAGTACTGATTTTGGTAGATTTTAAAGTTTTGGTACTTACAAACCATCTTATTTGAAAATATATAGCAATAAATTACAGATTGTGATCTAACATCATAATTTTCTATTCATTACCTTACATCATTCAAGAACAAGTCACTGTCAATACAGGATTAAATCCTATTGCTGGTCTTCCTAACACCATTGGTGCAACAGACATCATACATGTGTATTAAAGCAACCTCAGATCTGTTTCCTCAACCAAAAGGAATATTACTTCATAAATGTCCAAATTTCCTGCTACTGTGGATCCACCAGCTGAATGCTGTATTCTATAGTTAAAATGAACTATACTTTCATTATATGTGTTAAAGCCTATTGATTAAATTTATTTTGAGATGGTAATTATGTCCTGACCTCCTGGTGAATAAATCTTCTGACCAACATTTAGACTCACCTGGAGGTACTATTTTATCAGATCCTACTTCATGCATCTCGATGAGGACCAACGTGTTTCAGTGCACATCTTTATTTTCATTCATGCTTTTCGCATCTCATGGAGGGTTTTTTTTTTTTCAAAAAATGTCTAAAGCATAGCTTAAGAACACATTGATATTATTTTCTTCACCTATTTCCGAAGTTTGCTTGCATCAGCAGACAGATTTTTTTTTTATTTTAGATGTTGTGACTCCAGGTGTAGGTGTAGGTACTCACGATCTCCTACGGGACACTGACGTTTTCTTTTTGTTTTTTTTCAATAAATCAGAAAAAAAAACCAATGACAGACAAATAACAAACAACAAACCAAAAAAAAAAAACACAATATTGGTGGTGGTACAAAAAATGCAGAATTAAGTCAGCGAATGATAATAATAGAAAAGAGAAAAAACAAAAACAATAATAATAGTTTACTTTAGATTGTCCAGCAAACTCAAAACTGGTTGCCACTTATGTACGAATACAGTTAATCGGTTAGCCAGAGTGTATCTGATTTTCTCAAAATACAGCACCTTTCCCATGTCCTTTATCCACATTTTTAAAAAAGGAGGGTTATCAGACTTCCAACATAATAACTACAACTTCCTAGCCAGTAATGTACATAAAGATATAACATGTGACACATTCTTATTTCTTTACCAGTCCAATTCAGTCACACCAAACAAAACTGTACAACATGGAAGCCCTCTACCAACAGCCATACTGAGAAAATCCAAAATGCAAATCGAAAACGGTTGTATTTTACGACAAAAAACAAAAAGATGTGATAATGTCCCCCTGATGCAATGAAAACTTAATACAGATATCTGATACAGTCTGGTAAATCTTTTTCAGCTTATTAGAAGAATAATGTAATCTGTGTACAACCTTAAACTGGACAAGAGTGTGCCCAGCATTTATGGAACTGCTAAAAATATTACCAATACAATCTTGTCAGATTTCCTCTGATATTTCAACCCCCAATTCTTCTTGCCACTGAGTACTGAAAACCACAGATGACGTACTTTGCACATTCAAAAGAACATTGGAAAGTTATGAAACAGCTCCTTTAGAAAATGGCTCAACAGACAGAAAACTGTCAGGTACCATGTTTTGGGGAACAGATTCATGGGGAACAGATCTAAGAAAATGTTGCACTTGTAGAAATCTAAAGAAATAAAAATTAGGAAGAAAATATCTAACTTGCAACTGTTGAAAAGATACAAGACATCCATTTATATAGAAATATTTGATTGTAGTAATACCTCTTTCACACCATATGTTAAATATATTGTCCTCCAAGCCAGGCATGAAGGCATGGTTGTTACACTGATGTTTAAAGTACTATCAGGCTCACAGCTGACTGGTCAGATGCCAAGATGTGACTAACTGTGACACAGACTGTCCTTTGATAATTAGATGGGAGAAATCAGTTGTGTCAATATAAACTGGAAGCATTCACAGAGCGGAGACCTCCACTGAGGTATTGTAATTTCATTACCCCGAAATGTTTGTGGATATTTTTTTAAGTTAGAAGCTCTAATTACAAACTTATCTCTACCTCCCTAAAGTTAAGTATTATGGATCCAGGCAGTCATCCGGTTTACCCCAGAAAATCAAATCACTCATTCCTTATTCCATTTCTGTGATTTCCTGAAAATCTAATAAAAACCTGTCCATTACTTTTGAAGTAATGCTTCCGACAAACAAACGCTGCTTAATACTTGACCTCTGCCTTAGACGAGGTTACTGCATGTGTTTACTGAAACACAAACACACATCTCTGCAAGTTTTGTGCAAATTCCCTCCATTTTTCCCTCATTCATCCAATTTAACACACATTTTTCTCACCACCTGTTATCATCAGAGGACAAAAGGATTTAAATGATTGGGTGCTGTTAACATATTCAGTGTAGCCAAAGGTTTTAAAGTGACGGATTGTTTTGACAGTTTCATTTGGTGCTGATATTTCATTTATATTCATGAAGCCAAACTTTGCCTCCTTTGAAGCTCAGAATAAAAGAAGTCAAGAAGATTTGGAATTGTTTGACATCTGAAACTCATCATTGGTGTTGTTCATTGAGGATTTCAGAGACTTTGAATGTGGCATGGTTGTTGGTGTTTCAGAAACTGCTTATCTGGAAATTGAGGCTACAATTCACACGGACTCACCAGAACTGGACAACAGAAAATGGACAAACGTTGCCAGGTGTGATGAATCTCCATTTCAGCTCCACATTTAGATGCTACGCTAAGAATCTGCTGGGAGCATCATGAAAACATGCAGGGCCGGCTTTGCCTACAGGCGACACATCTGCTGGCAGGGCGCAAAAATGGCAGAATGAAAAAAAAAAGTCAATTAAATGTATAAATGTATTATCGAAAAACTCTTTATATGAATTCATATATAATTTTACCTTCGAAAGGCATAAAGAAAATAGTGCAGTCCAAATAAAAATGCTTCTTAATAAGACTCTTATCAAGAGGCATGTTGGGCTGCACTGCTCTACCTGTCCTCTGCGAGGGACGAAGGGAGGGGCGCGAGGGGCGTGAGCAGCGCGAGCCCGCACGCGCGAGTCAAGAGAGGAGCGGTTGTGGCTACCAATGTTCAGCGTCAGAGTGTAAACAGGAAGAGGAGGATAAAACCTGCTTCTGCAACCGGGACAGTGAAAATGATAACAAGTAACAGGAAGAAGTGAAAATGCGTTTACCAAACAGATCTGAATAGCTGGTGTTGCCGTATTTCTGTGTCCAAGATGGCGGACATGATGCGCATTCGCAGTCCACACACATACAGATCTTGCAGAAATACAGATCTGGTAGCCACAGCGGTCATAATGGGATCAGAGGGGATCCCAAAACCTGGAGAATGATGGATTCTCGGCTGGATAATGTTTTAAAGGGCGCCAGGAAAGGAAAATAAGAACAGATAAAGAAAAGAACAGAGGTACAGTAACA
>JAVQJG010190810.1:0-13806 GCA_036024015.1 Craterocephalus amniculus | reverse complement strand
TTTTAGCCATTATAGTTTGTTTTGATTTTCTATCTGACAGTTTGGGTGTTTTTTTACTTGCTGACCTGACTTTCTTTCTTTCTCTTGGCAGTCCCTGTACAAGCCCCCATTGTGGCCATAGACAGGTATTTAGTAGATCTCAATCCTGGGATGGAGGAGGGTTTTCTATTTTGTTTAAAACAAGAAATTTCACATGATCTGTTTGTTCAAAGTTCACATCTTGCTAGGCTATTCAGATTTTTGGGGCTGATCTTGAACAAATTTTGAAGTACACTATTCCCCAAGTCATTTTTTTAAAGGAAGAAATTTGTCTGTCCAAAAGAGAGTCCAAATTAGGTATTTGGAAAACTGTGAAGAATTGTATTTAAAGGGTAGGATCTATGGATGCTTGATTATTATTAAAGAGGCTCTGAGTTGCTCAGCTTAAAGTAGACTTGGGCCCTGATTTACTAAGATCCTAAATAGTGAGTGCAAAATAAATTGCCTTGCAAAGGTTTTCCGCCTGTTGTGTTTCCATGACTTACAGGTTGATCTACCAATATTGACTGAGCAATTGATAACAGCCTTAAATTAGAGTTGGGCCAAGACTGATATTAACATTGAAACCTGTCAAATGATATCGGTGGGTACTTCTGTCTAAACACCATCAGATACCATGGAAACAGAACCATAATTTCTTCCTGCCCTATCTCGCTACACACCAGAAGGAATTTTGAGTCACCATTGTTTTGTTTTTTTTTGTTGGTAGCTGCAGATGCACGTAACGTAATGTTGTGCTACTAGCCCTATAATTCACGCAATGCATTCAGGGCGGCTTGGAAATCACAAATCTGACAGTTTACCAAGTGCTATGAAAGTGAGCTGACAACTACAATATTGAGTAAAAATAAAATCAGTATTAGTTAATCTATGTGGGCATCTAACAGTGTCCTGAGTTAACTCACAATGAATCGAATATTACTTGCAGAATTTTTTAAAGTAGTATTTTATTTTAACTACATTACGTTATTACAATATTTAACTGGATACTCATCATTACAATATGATGTCATAATTATGTATTATTGTAACTGTATTGAGAAAATTTATTGTCTGTCACCTCAGTTTAAGTTAATGCCTATTTTATTTCTGTACATTTTGTCATTGACATTAAAAACACAGTATTTTGTAGTAATAAAATGGGAGTAAAAGGTAGAAATAAATCGGATTCCATGAAAATATAATGGCAATATCGGAATTTGGGAAAAAAATAAAACAGATTTTATAGGGCCCTATGCTAGGCAAAAGTAAGATAGTAAAAACCATATCCACATTATAAATAATTGATTTGAATAATACATTTGATAGACATCTTAATATGATCACACTGGTATCGGATCGGTTCTCTGTATAGGCACATACCCAAACCACAGGTATCATTGTCATTCAGCATTTTCTTTCAAGGCAAAAGCGCAAAATGCATTGCAGTACTGCTGTGGCCATTTAGCAGGCACATTCCAACTTGTCAAAGGTTGCTAATGCAGCACATTTTTGCCCCCGTTATCAACTTTGTGCATGTTTTAAGAGGTACAAACCTTTGATAAATCAGGGCAGTTAAGTTTCACAAACTCACAAAGAAAGTGGGATTTTTTTGTATATTTGGGCAGTCCAGAATGCATTGTGTTCAGATTGTAAGGACTATTTGGTGTCATTACCTTCGCCTATGTAGAGCTCATGTGTTCAGTGGCCTGTCTGTCTTACAGGAGTTACAAGGACGGATAGTTTTGTCAGTCTCCTTCTCTGCCTTGCATATCCGTCATGTATAGTGTAAGATGGAGTAATATCACCAGAAGCCGTGGTGGCAGTGTTGAGCAAAAACATACCAGAGATGAAGAAAAAGCGGAACAGGAAGGTTAGTGGGGGGTAATGGGCCACTATAAAATTGTTTCTAACCATCTAACATGAGTTTATCACTCGCATAGCCTTATTCCAAAAGCAGAGCAATTTCTACAGTTTTTGACGTCTTCATTCTTCTTCTGCATTTATTCTCTTCCTGTTCCTCTTCTTCTGCTCTCTGGTTTGTTTCTGTGCAACACTGTCACCACGGTTTCTGGTGGATCTTCTGCATTGAGTGACAGGTGTGCAAAGACCCTGACACCGAATCACAAGTGCAACAGACGCAGGAGACAGACAAAACTGTCCATCTGTCTGCATATATGTCTTTTGTCTTTTCCCCAGAGAATTTAATAATTATGGACATGAGTAAATCATTATGTGTTCAATATTTTGTTTATCCTGGTTGATACAACATCTCTAAAATAGAAGAGCAGGCAGTAGACAGAGAGACACTGTTTATACCCTTTGTCCAGAGAACAGTTTTCCTCTGACCCATCATTTCTCATGTCTGTTCTTTTTATTGTCTCTCTCCCCTCAAACACAAAGCAGTGTACTAATATTCATCACGGTGCTGGTGTAAAGATGTCAAGGGATGAAAATTAATCTCCTGTAGATCAACAAATACAGTATGTGTGGTGTGCCACTACTTTCATAAACAATGCACTATTGTTATTAAATTATCCAGCCCTGAAAAAGATTAAACAGAATAAACAGGGACATAGGGTTTCTAGTTTAGTTTAGGATTTAATCCTTGTTTATGTTTTGTTTTTGTTTCTTTTTATAGATGATGTGACCCTGATGGTTTCATCAAGCAGAGAACTTCAGCAGGGACTGGAGTAGAAGTCTATGGTTGTGCTCCTCTGCTGGAAAGTGTTGGATAGCTCAAACAGAATAGGAAGTGTAATGCTGCCTTCAACTGGAGGAAGCTGAACTGGATTCCAGGTGTATGAGAGGTGGTAGTAAAATGCTGGCGATTGACAGGGTGATTGGAGTCTTGTGTATTGTGATGCATGTCCCATATTATTCCCTTGTGGTGAAGAAAGAGTTGAAGTGTAAGGCTGTCAATTTATGTATCAACCTGCACAGCCCTTACATCTGGTTTGAGCTGTGGGTGAAAGAAAGAATGAGTCTAAATAAAAGTAGCTGGAAGAGGCTTTATCCAAAGGGTGTCTTTGCTACACCCTGAGGGATAGGTGAGGAGCTTAGTCATCCAGGAGGGACTTGGAATAGGATTGCTGCGCCCCGTCATCATAAAGAGCCAGTTAAGGGGTTATGGCCATTTGAAAAGGAGGCCACTACCCACAGTAGGTGTTATGGATATGTCCCACCTTTGCATGACCTTGAAGCAAACCCAGTAGGAGTTGGAGAGATTATTGTTTGGCTGGTTTGGGGATGCCTCAGTTATTGGTATTGGTATTTTTTCTTTACTTCAAACAAAAAATTACACAAACTAACAGAAAAGCCAAAAATAATGGTTACAATAAAGTCTAAAAAGGAATAGAGTTGAGTAAAAACATATCTGTTCCCATCCCCCTTTCACATAATAATTTCTCTTCCTTCAAGTTTTCATAGTAATCAAATAATTGTCATTGCCTGCCCCCAAAAAATTGTATTTAGAAGACAGAAAAAGAAGCACTTTTACACATACATGCTCATCTATGCATCAACATAGATACACATACACATCTGCATATACAAAACACATAGATATCTGCATGCACACGTACACACATTTAATCTGCCAGCATTTCTGCATACTCTTAAATAACACAATCATACATACTATACACAAATTCATCACACATATATACAAACTTTATTAGGTGTGTTTACATATAATCTTGTTCTTTATTCTTTTTCTATTAACATCTATAAAATTTTTACTTTAACTAGATTATGTTTGGACATCGTTTGAGTTCTTCCTGAAGACTATTCCAGAATTTTACACCATATTGTAAGCCACATCCTTTTAATGTTGTTCTTACACTTATAATGTTCAGATTTAATTTTCCCTTCAGATTATTTACCCCTCCATGCTGAATCAACATCTTTTGTGTAAATTATTTCTTGCTTACAATATTGTAACTCCACCAAATGTCAGAAATTTAGTGTTCTTAACTCAAAAAAAATGTTTTGTATGTTCTCTATACATGTTCTCCCACTTTTCAGGAAACCTTTTTCTGCTTTTTCTGTTGTAATGTATGTACAATGGTAGCAGAGATGCAAATTAAAAGTTTGATTGTGATCCGGTATTGTATTGATTCAGTGTTTGCCAATATCACAGATTGTACCACAATATGATTTATATTAATAATTTCATAATATGAGGCAAATGCAAACAAGTCCACATGTTCTTTCTTGTCTTGTGAATTATGATATCAATGTTTTCAGCTTGGATCTGTGCTCACAATCAATGACTTGATTCTACTGTCACACCCAAAGCCTTTCAGCAAAATGAGAAAATAAATATTTAAATGAGAAAATAAATGGGTTTCATCACATTGAAAATGCTTCTTGGCCAAATCACTATGGGTTACCTCTTAAATAAAAAGGACATGCTTCCATACTTCTGACTGACTACCCTTCAGTTAATAACACCTCTGTGAAAAATAAGATGCAACAATAGAGGAGAATCGTCTCAAATTTATCTGTAGGTTGATAATTCAACTCACAGGGGCACACAGGTATTGTTTCTCTCAACTTCCCACCCACGTTTTCTCCTAACATTTGTCTCCCCTCCTTTTCTCAATCTTGTTTTTACACATTGTTTTTTCTTGCTTCTCCTTTGCCTCTTTTCTCATTTTCTTTAATCACACTTTATCTCCCTTTCTCAACCCATTGTCTCCATCTACCTTCTCTCTGGCATCCTTTTATCAGGTCTAAACCACATTTCCACCACACTTCTTATTCAGGGAGATCATTTTCTCTTTAGATGCCAAGCTTTTGTGGAGTAAAAGCACTTGTTCAAAATCAATTTCCACTACTATCTATTGTGTTTTTTTTCTTTCTCTCTTCTCCATTCTTTCAGACCTTTTTTCCCACTCAACTTATTGTTTTCTGCTGAGAGTGATAAGGAAGCTAGATTCAGCTCTTTCATTCACCTCAGAAGATTGGAGCAAGGACAGAGTTCTGTGAAAAACTAATTTTCAGACTGATGCTTATCTAAAGACATTATTATACAAAATGCATTGGGTTACAGGTGTTTGTTTTTGTTATGACAAGAAGAATAGAGATCCTGAATCCTTTTTAATACAAAAAGATAATATGTGACCCAATGATCACATATGTGACTATCAAGGTGGATTTTCCATAGTATAGCATGGGTGGTGGTCATCATTTTTATTCAGATGAGAAAATCTTTCCCATTCTTTTATAAAAGGTTTTTTAAAAATATTCATGCAGTGGGTCTTAGATGGAATACAGAATACAACAAAACTACCAGGTTGGTTGCTGTGGAGAAAGTCTGTCACTGCTCAGATATGACAAGAATGAACTATTCAAGATGCTTATGAGTTTTGAATGGAATGAAAAAAGGAAAAAACAATTCAACAAACACTCCAACTGTTTTCAGCTCTTGCTCATCAACCAACACTTCAACAGATTTAAAGCCGAGACACCCACTGACATTTCAGCCGCTTTCATCTTGCACACTTCAGCTGACAGTTCATCTGTTTTAGCAGTTGTTCAACTATTTTCGCCTTTGCAGGAGGAAGAACAAGGAAAGATAGGCAAACCACTCATACATGTGCATGGATTTCACAATGACCTGAGACTCAAGACCTTCAAATTAGGTCATGAGTGATATTATGCTGTAACATGTAGGGACCTTTAATATGTTAAAAGAGACCCTGCATGATGTAAGATTGTTTATGGAAGCTGCAACTTTTTTATAACAGCTTACATACAAATTACAGTTTTAACAGTTTTAACAGAGATCAATAACTGCCAATAAGTACTGTAGGATGCATTAGAAAGCCATTTAAAGTGTTGCTTTGAGTTGTTTTGTCTTTTTTTCTGTCAAAGCCACAAATTAAACTTCAGTAATTGGTTTAACTAGCACAATTTATCTGATTGCTGTATTTACCATTACTTTGTTTGGGGGCATTTCAGTCTGTAAATAGTAGTGTACAATGCAGACAGCCGTTGAGCTTTACAGCCTGATATTATGTCACAAAGCTGTCCAACAGTAGAGGCACTGAGCCTGCCAATTTGTTATCGCCACTGCAGATTTTCACACATTGGTCTTTTTTTGGTGTCACAGTAGTGGGGGGTCCAATTATTCCCTTATTTAGTTGGATTAACAACATACATTCATCAAAAATTTCAAATTATTAATAAATTAATAATATTCCACATGTACCATGTCTAATGTCTTATATCCTAACTTAAAATTCAAGTTATTGTTTGCATTTTTTGGGGCAACTTGGGAAAATCAAAGTTCCCATTTGACACTATGTGGTCTGTCAGGAGTCTTGATGCTAGCCCTGAAAAAACTAAAGAAACCACAGGAAATGGCCAAGGAGTTAATCCAGTCTTCTTTAAGTGCATAAGCACAGGGATTAAGACAAGATTTAACCCCCTAAAGGTGGGTTCAGAACCAACTGTTTGCATTCAAGGGAAATGTGACTATTTGAAAATAAAACTGTCAGGACCATTTTTCCCCATCAGTTCAGTGTGTTCTCTGAACTTAGTTTATCATTTGTTTGGTAGTTTGAGATTTAAAACTATTTCCTGCATGCTATCTATTAAGGTGTAGTCGGAGAAAGTGTCAACCTCTGGCAGAGAAATGTGAAGCCAATACAAAAGTTCAAAACATCGCAGTTCACCCCACATCCACTAGGGGCTGACTCCAAAAGGGAGTAAATCTACATGGACTTAAAAAGGCCAAGTTCACAGGGGGGGGGTGCCTTTCTAACTCATTCATTTATATATTATTCAATCTTGAAATTCTTCATATTTATGGGCATATCCTTATGATTGAAAGGTGCCACAAATCTGGTAGCATAATCCCTGGTTTCAGTCCAAGTACTTCCATTAGCTGGATATCTCCTGTTAGCTCTGGGTTAGCTCTTACAAGCAGCTCAGAGTTTGATGGGTTTCAATCATACATCCATGCTAAACAGCCCTCCTCTCATCACCCATTTTTGTATTTTCTGGGAGTGATGAGAAGAGGGCTGTTTTTCAAGATGGCGTTAGTGGGAAGCACACCGAAAAAGCTTCAATTCAGCCCTTCAGAAACCAACGGGTGAAGATATATAGGAGCCATCAAATATTGGGGAAAAAAGCCAAAAAATGGACCCAAACAAGAGTAGAGTGACTTTAAAATTTCATTACAGAAGTTCAAATAAAATGTAGGCATCTAGTGTAAGTCATAGTAGGCAGTTAACTAATTAATAAATTCAAATCCATATAGTACATAGCTAATGTCGCATTTAAAAAATAGGACAGCTTCTATGTACAGCTCAAACTTTTGGACTGAGTGTGATGGAGAAAGACTTCTTTCTAGAGTCAAATAAGGTAGTTTTTATTCATTCCTTGGACAAGAAGATGAGCAGCTGCAGCCGGCAAAATATATTTCACTCTCATTTTGCTTCTTGTTCATATTTGTATGTGGTCATGTGACTGCATTGCTCCATCTCATTGGTGAAATTGAATCACAAGGTAACTGGTGCTATGTCTGACAAAACTGGTTGCATCTTTGGGAATACTAAGCTTACTGAAAAAAAGTAATTTGAGTTGTCCCAAATATAGCAAAGTAAGAGTAGTATTTCTTCTTCATAAATTTACTCAAGTAATAGTAAAAAAAAAGAGTGCATTCAAATTTGTTTTAGGAGTACATTTTTGCAAATTAAATATTGTGGTTGTATTTAACAGTACGTTCGAGTAGGCATAACATATTCATATGTGCTGAACGATTGTTGGGTGAACTCTTGCAGTGCAGGCCTGTGGTTACATCCCCCAGCAAGGCATTTAGGGATTTTAACACAAACAATTCCTTTGCTTGAGATAATGTTCAGACCAGATGTATCTGATGCTTCTGTCCACAAGGGACAAATGGTAAATGGACTGCCATGTGACAACTCAAAGCGCTTTGACCATCACTGAGCTACAGTATAGCTGCCCCAAGGCAAAATACCTTTATGCATATGGTCTTTGGGCCCTCAGACCAGACTGCATCTCTCATTGGAACGATTGTGTCACTGTCAGTATTGAATGGGCCCAGGAATCCTTCCAGAAACCACTGTGGGTCAGCACAACCCACTGAACCATCTGTAAATGCAGCTAAAGCTCTTTCATGCAAAATGGAAGTCATATTTGAACTTGGTCCAGAAGCACAGTTGTGTCCGGTGGGCCAGGCTCATCTGAAATGGACTGTTTCAGAGTGGGCAAGCCTTCTACAGTCAGACGAGGTCAAATTTTGACTCTTGTATGCAATCATGGACCCTGTGTCCAGGCTAAAAATAAGGGACGCTCTCCAGCGCGTTATCAGTGTTCAGATTAAAAGCCAGCATCTCTAATAGTATGGGGATCATTGGTGCATTAGATATGGGCAGCTTGGATGATCTCAAAAGAGAAGAGTCCAGTTGCTGAACAGGCCTGCCTGCAGTCAAGATCTTTTACCTATAGAGAATATTTGCTGTATTGTTGAAAAAAAAATTACTTAATGACCACAAACTCTTCAGCAACTGAAACCTAATGTATATCAGGCATGGGCTGAGCTAAGGAAGTTTATTTCTAAAAACATGATTAGCACTTCTTTAACACCAACTATGTACCTTTAACACCAACACCTGACCATTTTTATAAAAGAGTAGAGTAGAAGAGCAAAGAAATCAAAGGTGGAGAAACATGTAGAAAAGTTAAAGGACAGAACAAACAAATGTGTAGAAATACAGTTGAACAAGTCATCTGTTGAATGAAAGTCAAGCGCTTGGACCAGAAGTAATTTAATATTTCTGTTTTCTTGTTGTTTTGATTAAAGCATGCCAGACATTCATTCAGACGACAGGCCACTATGTCAGCATGTGGGGAAAAAAGGACATAAGTTATATACCTGAGCTCATGTTAAACTGAAACGGATGTTGAAAGTAAAGTGAACAAGAGTTATAGTAAATATAGTAAATTAATGATGTAACATTTGACAGAATTTCGGGCAGTTTGCATGCATGTTGTTCAAGCTGATCCAATTTATAACTCTGCTCAGACTTTCCTCGACATAACTGAGGCGGTTTCAAGGAATCACGATTTTAAAAAAACTCAGGTAATTCTCTCTAAAGTGAGTGCTTCTCGTTCCTGAAACGTTGTGGGTCTCTCCCTGTGGGAGACACATCAAGGATGCCCTGTCACCTGCACAAGCAAAAAATCAACTTCTGTTGTCAATCACATCCACACAGGCTACGGCGGCGAGGCACACACACCAAGACCAAACATCCCTGTCTTCCCGCATTCTCTTGGGAGTTACTCCCCTCACCTCGCTCTCCGAGCACTCGTCTTCATCTCAATCTTTTTTCTTCTACGCAGTCTTCGCTCTCTGAGAGCAACACAGCCCGATCTCATTTTGTCTTCACTGTCCCTGTGAGATTTCCAGCTCCATGCCTCATTTACCAACAGTTTTCCTCCTTTCATCATCAGCTGTTTTACATGCCACCGTCTCTTTTGTTCCAAGTGACAACAATCAGAGAGCCGTGTTTAATGTCAATAGATACCAGCAGATGGACCGCGCTAGATCAGCTTAATTCCTGCAAACAAGGGATGTGATAAAATACCAGTGGCAGAGTATGATATAGTCACATCAGAGATCTGGCATCTTTTTTTCTGAAGGTAAAAAGTATGATGAGGGCTCTTCTCATTATTTATTTGCGCCTGCTGTCTCTCAAGGGTTCAGCTTCTCACAACTCATAAAAGGTCTAGATATTTCTACACCCTCTCTGCTGTTTCCCATCCCTAACCTTGCTGCTGTTTCTACTCTTCACCTCTCCAAATGATATTTTGTCATTTCAATTCGCATTATTCAAATACTGTCATAAATATTTATGGTGAGTTCTGAGATAGGAAGGTGGGGGTAATGTGTGAAGGAGGCCAGGAGAGGCTTTCTACTCCCACATCCCTGGTCATGGAAATTATTCAGTGCAAAATCTGAATAGCAATCATTTACTGCAACTAAGAGGGCCACAGTAACAGGTAGAGAGAAAGGAGCAGGGAGAGTTTTAATTGCTGTCCATCAACATTTATCAAGCTGGGTTGCAAGATTCCTAGGTTGTCATTGTAAATGAGAATTGGTTTTCAATTGACTTATCTGGTTAAATAGATGTTAATTAATTAGTTAATTCTTGAGTCGGGTCTCATCACTCATAGCTTGCCTGTATGACATCCTCTGATGTTCCTTTCTAAGTTGTTTGAATGTCTGACTCAACCAGGAGTCTTTGGGAATAATGTGTGATTCCCTCTAACACCATTCTCTCTAATGGAGTTTTTGTTAGTCTATGGAGAGACAATTTGTAATGGAAAGGCTTAGATTTGATGGTACCAGTTTTTCTTTTTTACATTTCCTTAAAACTTGTTATGATGATTTAGCCCCTTGTGTATAAAATGATAAGCATGACTTTTAGGACTGAAGATTAAAACACTCCATACTTATCAGGGAAACTTGGACCTGATTCTCTCTTAGGGGTATGCTCTGAAGTACGATCTTATCTTCCTATTCACAGAACAGGAAATGCCTCAACTATAGAGGAAATGTCTGTCCACAATAATATTTGCATTTATGTCGACCCGTGTTAATTTCATCAACTAAGAGTTTTCATCCCACCTTTTGTTGTGATGAAAATGATACAAAAATAAGAACAAAATCTACAACAAATTGTAGTGTCTCTTTTACTGATGAATGAAAGCGAGACACAAATCTTTGCAGAGGATAAGACAAGTCAAGAGGTGATCCAATGTGACTTAAATTTCTGTATGTGGTGAAGAGGAAGATCTATGCCCCTGAAGGGGGTACTGTCAGCTCTGATGCATCCTCATTAATGCAACCCTGACTTTGAACAGCAAATACTTCTGGAAACATCAAGCATTTTTGGAGGTTATCTTTACAGAAAATCCAACAAAAAAAAAGATAAAACTCAAGAAAGTCTGCTTAAAAATCATCTTTGTCATTCAGCTAGCCTCCAGATAAAATGTTTGTCATGTATCAGGTACTGGGAATTTTTTAAACTGCTCAATTTTTCAATGCAGGCTAAATACTTTTCTAAACTGAAGTAGAAATGTCCCTTTAGGGATGGCAGGAATTCAATCTTTCAATCTTTCATTTCATTTCACATTTAACAATCTTGACTCAGCAATCAGACTGACTGGAGTGAACTTTTGAAGACAATCATGGTCCATACAAAACAAATTCTAAAGACATTCAAAGTGGTGCCAGAAGTAGGGCAAGGTTTTTACTTATTCAGCGGAGAACTCTTTTCAAGACTCAAAGAACTGGTACAACATTTTTTTTAAAAAGGCTTTGCTCATTCAACAGACTAAGTAGTCTGATGACTTTGTCAAAAACAACAGTGGGACAGTTTTTGTATTCTAGTCTTTAAAGATCTACTGAATGGGAGTGAAAAAATATTTTTACTGGTAAATTTAACAGCTTCAGTTCAGTTTATTTATATTCAGTTTCAGCTCTATGGCTTGTCACACAGTGCTGAATTGAATCAGAACTACAAAACTGTTTTTCACATAACTATGCCTATAGTTAGGAATAAAACAATAATAAATTAAAGCAAAACATTTATTTTAACTCATTGAAACAAAATATATGACTGATTTTGTATTCTGAATCTCATTCTGACTATAAAGGCTTGGGTCTATCCTCAGTCACTTGCCTACTGTTGGATATTTAAAGTTGGTTTGATCTGGATCGACTCATTAGTCTTGCTTTTTTATAGGTAAACCCTGTTTGAAAGTATTTTTTCTTAAAGAAATGATACAAATAAGCCATTTTTTCCTTGGTTTTGTCATGCAAATCCACTTTGTGCTGTGACATTAGTGGTTGTGTATTTAGCCATTTGGGGTGTGATTTTGATTGTTGGGTGAAAAAACTAAGAACTTTAAACAAAGCTGATTGGCCAGGGAGGCTGGGAGCTGCATCTCAAAGAAGATGTTTACAAACCCAATGAGAGAGCAGCCTCAGGCCACACTTGTCAAACGTTTTAGACCTCATAAACACACCCATTTACAGCGGGCCAAAAATGTCACAACAATACAACAGACACAACACAAGTCTCAAAATAACACAAATATCCGCAACACAACAAAAAGAAACATCAAAACACTGATACAGCCACAGACACTATAGCTAGGAAGCGTGTCTGCCATACTTTATATGGAGAGTTTACTGACCTAAAAAAAAGAGGTTCAATGCTCTTTGCAAAGCATGCATAAAGGCACTTGCACTAAAAACATTAATAAAATATGTATTTACTAAAAAAGCAAGATTGGTTGGTAACCATATGTCCTGTGCATTTTATATATATATATATATATATATATACACATTTTTTATTTTTTCAAGCACCAGTGTTTTATTCTCAAAGAAGTTGAGGGAAAAAAAAAGTCAATCAGGATAAAAAGAATAACCGTAAATTGAAATTTAATAAATGATTAATTCAATCACAGCTCATTAAATAATTACAATAATCATAACAGGAACAAACAGCTGTATTGTGGCCAAATTTTCATGGATCTCCCAACACACGCTCACAGGCACAGCTGCAGCCTCATTAATGAGAAGGCTGTGTGTGTGTGGCTTTGATCAGCGTGGATCACCACTAACTGCTTCCCCATCACAAACACTGAGAGGTTGAACACTTTTTTGAAAATGTTCTTTATTTGATTTTATTCGATTTTTCCAAATAAAAGTTCAGCACAAACTTTGTTGTAATGGCATAGGTCAGGGGGCTCACCTCATAGGTGAGGGGCCGCTGCTGTGCAAAGCAGTCATACAAAAATAAATTTTTTCCCCTGCTGAAAATGTTAATAAAAATTGCATTACAAAATAAATATTTTAATTTTTTTAAAAGACAGTGAATCAAATAACTAAAATAATAATGATTACAATTTCTGGTATGATAACCATTTTATGAAAACAAAAGATTAACAAAAACAGATAAAAAACAAAAACTCAATCATTTGCTATCCTATTGTATATTATTATTTAATTGACCCGTCCCGGCCTGAACCTATCGAGCACTGAGAGGGCAGGGGACAAGTTATCAGGAGAAGCATCTCATGAAGATGGTTAATAGTGATAGTCATCAACAACTTGTCCAAACGCTCAGGGGAAGCTTTCAAGAAGTTAAAGAAAGAGGAGAAAGAAAAGAGGTCAGAAGTTTGTCATCCTTTCTAACATTATAAGTACTGTTTAACTTTTCATCTGTTCCAGCTAGAGGCAAGCTAAGTTTAGACAAAGCAATTTTTCCTCATAAAGCTGCTGTAGACGCACAGGAGCTACAGAACTGTAGAGCAGCCTCATGTTTTAGTAATGCAGAATCACAGCTTGATGACAACTTCTGCTGGTTAACACAATAAGTTTTAGTTTGTCTGCTGCAGCTATGTTGTACTTGTACACAGTAACACATAAATCTCCTCTACATCAGTCCACATTCACTGAAAAAGTCCAGCAGAAGTTTCGACAAGTTGCTCCAGAGGAGTCTTCAATCACTCACACTGAAACTGTGAGCTGAACCTTTTATTTTGGACTCTAACATTTCTGCTCTTTATTATGAAAGTTCTTACTGTTCATAATTATTCTTCTTTACTGTGGCGTTTAGTTGTAAAAACCCTCCAAACAGAAAGAGAGCGGTCATGAAGGACGTCGCATGGGGTAAAAAAGGACAGGCTCCACGTTGCGTTTTTAGAGCTTTACAGTTTTTTTTACTCATTTCAGAC
>JAVQJG010190805.1:0-29936 GCA_036024015.1 Craterocephalus amniculus | reverse complement strand
GGCATTTTAAGATGTAGCCTAGCTATGGAAGTTTGCTGCTGCAAACGCCAAATCAAAATAACATATTAAGTTAAACAATCGTTTAATTCAATCAAATAGTCCCGTGTGACCCTAAAAAGGTTAAATTGTCAAGCAGCCAACAAGACTATCTGAAATTATAAAATACCACTTGACTCTTATGGCGAGTATTGTCTTCTGACAGCAGCCTGGTCTGTCCCAAGATGGCGGCTACGTCGGCACGTCTCTCACCCGGGGATGCGGCGTCTACCTATAAATGTCTATGCTTCTACCACTGTGAGTCTCTACCATCTTGAGTGCGCGCGCTGCGCCATAACTCCGCCATGTGCTCTTTATAAAGACGGGGGCGCGTGTGCCCGTGTTCGTACATGGACGTACATGCACGCGCGGGCGGGCCGGCTAGTAAACACAGAGCTATACGTCGCGCTATACTCCAGATGAAAATACACACCCAGTTCTTCGCAAAAAGATTTTTTTCAGTGTGAAAACAACAAATTTCGCTTTAGCCCCTTTAAGATTGGATGGTGAGGACACTTGCTAAGGGTTCCACTGAAAGAGTTTTTCCGGAACTTTTAAAGAAAAGTTCCAGAACTGTTCCAGAAGAGTTCCAGAACTGTTCCAGAAAAGTTCCAGAACTGTTCCAGAAGATTTCAAGAAGAATTCCAGAACGGTTCTAGAAGAGATCCAGAACGGTTCCAGAACGTTTCCAGACGAATTCCATAACTGTTAGCTTTGTTTCAGGTTTCAACATCTCAGTGTTTGACAGTTCAGGACACAGCTTGATGACAATGTAAGTCCAGCCAATGGTGCATGTAGGCACCTGAACTGACCAGCTTCAGATCCATAGAGCAGTCTAAACACTTTCCTGTATACCTTTCTCTGACATTCTTGGCTTCAATCTGGCCTGAAAAGTGCTTTGAGTTTGAATATTTTCAATGTGGTGCAAAACACTGCAGCATTTTACAACTTGAATGAAATAAAGCAGGAAACAATACATTTTTAAAACAAAAAGAAAATCAAACCTCTTTACATAATTTTGAGAAACACAACAAAAAAACAAACAGCTTTAAAAAAAATATTTTTTAAAGCTTTGTGAAAAGTTGAATTAATCACTAAAATTTGATCAAATTTTCTGTCTTAGGACTTTCCAAAATGTAATTTGTTTAATGTTCTTGTTTTTATTCTTTTATCTTGCACTGTAAACTTTAGGAATAGTGCCTCTTTATTTCATACAAATATGACTTACAGTATATTCTATCATGGCACCACTATCTGGTGGTTTGCTGTATTTATTTCTTTTGATGGGGGTATGGGTTTCTTAAGTTTGTGCTGTATAAGAACCGCATCCTTTATTAATAATTTGTATAATTAAATCTGGATGTTAAATATGTCTGATCATAGAGTAGGCCATTCTGTCTCTATCAAACCACAGCCATCATCTGAAAGATGGTATACAAAGCACAGATGGCAAATGCAGTTGGAACACAAACAGTGAGTAAATATAACCGTATTAAAACCAAGTGAAAGAGAGGAAGAGCAGATGCCGTATTAATTTACTGCTGTTAATCCAATACTCAGCGGCGTGCCACACTTTCCTGCCTGTGAGCATGAAGGCCTGCTGACATGGAATTGGTATTCTTCTGCAGGCACTACTTTCTGTGGTAAATATTTATAGAGGGGACTGGCATGAGGTGATAAGGAGTAGTGGGTTCATTCATGATAACACAGGGGTATTTAAACTGAATATTTAATCGAGCACTAGTTTGTATCTGTGGGACAATAACATTTCAAAGCCATTAAATGGCTACCCTCAAAGCATTTTGGCTAAGGTCAAGAAGGATTTCTAGAAACTTTTATTTACTATGAAGCTGTGTCCTATTTAGTGAGTGCTTTCACATGGTTTCTGGACAAAAGACATGATGGCATGTTTGCCCCATAAATAGAGAGCACTGTGGACTGAAGGCAGGAGATATAAAGCTAACTAAATCTACACAATATGCATGATAAAAACTACATTTACTTCTGCATTATGCGATATGAAAAAAATACAGAGTGTGCACTATAATGTTTAGCCCAGAAATTGCTACTTTTTTTCGTCATAACAACTGTTTTTCTGTTTTAGACTGATGGATGGCTAGAAATTGGGGGGAAAATTACTCAGCAATTTCAGAACTGCTGCCATCTATATTAAAAATCCATCTTCTATGTAATGTTATTATCGGAGTCATTGTTCAGTGTAACGTCACTGCTATTTCTATTTCACATTATAATCTTTCAGTCTTCACAAGGTATGGCAGAAATCACAGAGCTCAGATGTGAGTCAATATGTAATTCATATAACAACAGATACATTCACAGATGAATCAGCCTTCAGTTATTAGTTTCACTTCAAATGCAATGGCAAGGAGCAAAATGAATACTGGTGTTAATGTGAAAGTTAATCAATACATTGATTTGGATAAAGTCAATGTGATGTTGACTAATGTTACATACAATGCATTTTTAAATACTGTAACAAGTTGGATCTATGGCAGAAATGTATTCTGGCAGGAAAAAATATAACCTGTGGTGTGTTCTACAGGAACAGCAGGCTACACAAACAGCAGGAGACTGTTAGTTGAGCAAAGCTAAGATTTTCAAACCGGATGGTAAAATTAAAACTAAAAAGACAATGAAAAAATAGAATTTTCTCTCTGAAATAGCTCCTGAAAGAAACTTTGCATGAATTTTGACAAATATAACCTTTCTAAGAGCAGAAACCTTACCTGTTTTAGCAATACATAAACAGTAAATGTACAAATAACTGAATTTGAGACATCCATTCACTTATAAATTCACTTTAAAAAATATTTAATGAGTTTATTATATCATTAATGTTGCTGAGATACCACAACTAAACATGATAAATTCTCCTAGAATGAAATGCCAAGTGATTTGATAAAACATTGGATCTTCAGGAGGGATAATCCATGATAGGTTGTTAGACAACTGCTGGCACATGATAAATATTAGCCTCTGAGCCTTTTTAAATACACCAGTGAACTCTGTACACACGATTACACATATCTCTTGAAGTGAAGTAAAATTAATAAAGTCCAAGTTTCCCTCTTAGTACAGAATATGTCACTCTGTACTGACAGTCTGTTTTAGCTGGTGTTTTGTAGAATTTATAGAATATTTTTAAATGTCCTAAATAGGCTGTGTGGCGGGGTACTGCCTTCATTCTTACAAAGGAGTTGTTGCTGGGTTTATTATCTTCACCACGGCCTCTTAGCTGCTGTGTATTTCTGCTGTTACAGGGAAATGAGGTGCAAAAGTGGTTCTCTTTCTATGTAAAAGTGCTGCGCTGAAAAAACATGCACTATGAAATATTAAGTAATTATTTACAGTATTCATTGAGCTAATCCTTTGGATTCCTCTGAAATGAGTCTTGTCTTTGCATACTTGTTTATGCAATTATGAAACTCCACATGAGCTATTACAACACATTTACAACATCAGAAAACCCCTGTCAAGCTATTGTCAAGTCAAGTAATCATTTTACCTGAGCCCCTTAGCAGAATAAAATAAATTAAATAGTACACAGAAACCTAAGCCAAGTGGATCTAAAGCCAACACATGATTTGAATGTTAAAAAAGTGTTTTTCAAATAAGACCCATGAATTTGGAGCTTAGTTAACAGTAAATTAAATAATGCTGCGAACAGTACTATTTAGAGGACGATAAAAACCTTAGAAATCAAAGGCCATTTGTTTCTTTGAAAAGGAAAAAAAATAAAACGAAAGAAAAATATAATAAAACTGAATATAAAACTTGGTAAGGTTTTGACTTTGTAGATCGCTGCAGAAACTAACGACTTCCTGCTGTTGGCTGACATGAAATGCTAGGAGGGTGCTTTGCCTGGTCTTTTTCCATGCTGTGCTCACTGTCTGTTGCCATGATCTTAGCTGTCTGTCTCACCCTTGTCAGCTGTTGCCAACAGGATCCTCATTGTCATTTCCATCACTGGCAGAAAAATCCACTGCAGCACCAACATCAGTTTGGAATTTCAAGGCACTTTAATGCATTTGCAAACAACAATCCTCTATTTGGTTATTCCTCTACACATTAGGACCACTTTTACATATGTTACACTTTTACAGTATGTGATTTTTTTCCAGGTGTCTGACTGACTTACTTGATGAAAGACAGTTAGTGGGTGGGCCAGACCCATGTGAACATAGACTAAATGATTATGAGGCAACAACACCTGAAATTAATTACAAGTCCATAGCTAATCTTTTCAAACCACTCCACTAACTAGACACTAGGACTAAGTTTACTGTACCGATGCAGTTGAAAATCATTTATAGTGCATCATTATCACTTCACTATACATTTGGGTAAATATCTTCTGGCAGTAGACAGTGGCTCACTTTACCATTTAAAACCAGCTGCTTTGAAGACAGAGCAGAAAATGAGGTTTTACTGCAATCTTGTGGCATTCTGACGAAAGTATGTCACAGATATTAGATTAAGACCTCAGGAAGTCGTTTGTTTTTTTTTCTTTGTTTGTTTTTTAAAAAGCAGACATGCCTCCTTTAAGTTGTTGGAGACAGTCTAAACTTTCCCCCTTCCTCCTTCACACTGTGATGCTTTGTGGGTGCGAGTAAAATTGCCATAATCAGAACATTTCAGATTTAATCCCAGCTCTGAAAGCCTGCACTCCACCAGCTGCTTCTCTGTGCTGACATCCCTCCTTCTTAGATTAGTGGTTTGGTGTTGTTTCACATGAACATATAAGTTTTTTGTTCAGTGAGAGTAGCTATGCAATGAAAATATCATTTCACCACATGTCCTATAACACACTTGAGTTATTTCTTTCCTTTCTTTTTTCTTGCTTTCCTGTCTCTAAAACTCTGCTAAACAAGGTGCGAATATTATTCAAATAAATGTAAAGTATTCAAAGATAATGGTCACACTCATGTTTCAAAATCTTGTTTTCCAGCACTAAGATAACTGATTTGATGCACAGCCAGCTGCCTACAGGAGAAGAGGGAGATAACTGTGTGGCTCATTAAACAACAGAGTTGCTCTACACGTAACATGAAACATGTGGTCCCTTTCAAGGGCTTACTCTTATAAAGGACTTCAGAGTCTCTACCAACTTGCAAACAACTTTGGTCTTCCAAGCCGAAATTTATTTGAAGAGAACAAGTCATCTGCCTTCTCCGAAAAAAAAAAAAAATCTATTGCTGATTTATTTTGACTTGAAAGTGCTGAAAAAGTAGAAATAATAATACAACTAACTTTCAAAGTGACTCCAAGTGGACCATAGCCAGTCCTTTTCATGTTGACGCAGCTCATAAGAGCAATTACAATGTTTTGTTTAACATAATTATCCCCTGAGCAATTAGCACTGCTGAAATTAAATGGTGCTGTTTTTGAAAATGAGTCCTGTTCAAACAACTTAAGTGCACATCATGCTCCAAACTCTACCCCACTTATACTAAGTTTACTTGGTTTATTAGGATGAGAATGAGGTTCTCCACTTTCCCCTGGCATCTATAAAACATCTCTCAGACTAAGTGTAAAAAAAAGCTCTGCTTTAACACAGTGGAAAAGCAGGAAGGAAACTTTAATCAGAAACAGTGTGACGGTCCCGGAGAGTTTTTATCAGCCCTGCCCCTATTCTCTGTGATTAAGACACACGGCACAGTGCTGTCAGGCCGAGAGCCATCTACCAAGCCTTGTCGATTCACAGATCAGGGATATCCAAACCACAGTGATTGCCTCCCAGACTATTCCTCGTTTTCTCTAAGACACTTCTATTTAGATTTTGTCAAGATACACTCATCACATTTTATGTATTGTTTCAGAGTGATGGGCATGGAGCTTCTCTATCGTTGCAGTACTTTTGCTAATACTCCTAGCCCACCTCCTCAGCTGATAAGAAAATGGGAGTGTTAAGTTCAGATTATTGTGGGCCATTAAAGGAAAGTACATTTTTGTGCTTTCACAAGACTTGAATCTAGAAACCAGTGTGGATATGTGCTGAATAATAAGCGTCTCCAACACGATCTGCTGCTTCAAAATGCTCCCATCACATCAACAAGCTTTGTTCTAAAATATGTCTTTGAAATGTTTTTGTTGTTTTTTAGTAGTGTAGTTGACGCTGCAGAAGTGGCTCTGGTGTAGAGCAGGTCCATGCCCAGAGGGTTGGTGGTTTGAACCCTGCTCCCCCTGTCAAATACTGTTGTGTCCTTGGGCAATGCACTTTAACCCTCCTTCCCTTCAGTGCTGGCATGGCATCACTGGTGTATTCAGATGTAATGCGCTTTGAAGAAAATGACTGTCGAATAGAATTAATGCTATCCACCAAAATATTTCTCAACTTTTAAAGAAATTGAACAGATTAAATAAAAGGTTGAATGTTTTAATAGTAAATGATCTACTTTGCCCTGAAGGACTTTTTTTCAAATGGTAATAGTTTGTGTTAAGGTTATATGAGCTGCACAGCTTTACTGTCCATCCAAACTCTGTCTGACAGACTGATGCCTAATCACAAAACTGAAAATGCAGTGTCATGGTTCCTACAAGACAGGAACATTAGACTTCATTGTACAGTTGTGAATACTAAAAACTAGTAGACATTTTGGGTTTTTTTTTTGTTTGTTTGTTTGTTTTCATCTTTCACCTTTCTTCATCCATGTAAGTCACGACTCCATTCAAATCACGCTCCTTCATCTGAAAGAAAAAACTGTTGAAAATAATAATTGTACACCAAAGATTTTAGGAATCCTTGTAGATGACAATGATGGGGAAGTTATACAAAATTAGTTTTGTCACACCAACCACTAATCGTCCTGAAAGCTTTTTTCTTGTCATATTTCACGCATTACACATCTCAGATAGGTCTAATGAACATTTTTACATGCTAACGGCTAACTTCAACTGAGACCTAGAGTTACAGGCTAATGATAGGTACCATGGCAGCTTCATGACAACAGTTATTAAAAATGGATTTTCATTCAAATATAATCTTTTTTTTATAAACTCTGCTGTCAGAACCCACTTTGTGATGGCACCAAGTCACAGTTTCTTAATTGTTTAGTTTTTACTGCATCTATTTGTAAAGGATTTATCTAACATATAAGGTCTGCAAATGTATTATCATCTGAACTGCAACTGGTTAAAAGCCTATGCATAAAGCAAAAAAAAAACTTTCCAAATCTTGTTAAAATTCGGGAATCGTTTTAATGTGATCTAGCTGTTTCACTGTGACATGACTTCTCATTCGAGCATCTGGATACATTTTAATGAAACAGGTCAATAAAGCAAAGTGAAAACACTCCAATCTATGCAACATGAAAATTTAATTAAGCTTTCGGTCATAAACGTCCATCGGAGGTGGCTTGTCACAGAGTTAGAGACATGAGGTCAGCAGTGAGGTCATAAGCAGAAGTAAAATTCTCACATAGGTTTAAACTTTCCATAGAAGTGATAGAAATTCACTTTTATGCATTGTTTAAACATAATACAAAAGAAATCACCCATGGGTGCGCTTTCAAAACTAACTTCAGCGAAGAGCCAAGACGCAATCTGTCCCTGTAGACTTATTACATCATTCAAAACCCAAGTTCCGTCTACGATGATCAACAGTTTCTATAAAGTTGGGTTTAGAGTGAAGGGAAGGGGATTTGAGAGTGTTGCCAGTTTTAAACTACTCTCAGGTTTTCTGCCGTTTGAGCACGAGCTGAACAAAGCTGAAGCAATAAACCTCAAGGCACCATTTTCCATTATTCTCCCTGTACCTCCCCAAAATTCAATTTAGCAATTTCTGGACTAATCCTTGATGTGGATAATCCCTGAAAGAGGCAACAATAACTGAACCTATCCAGTTGCATAACCCAAGTCTTAGAAATAGAACTAAAAAAAGGTTCATCAGAGCATCTTCTCTATGTGCATTGTTCTGTGTTGCTCAAGACTTTCATCATAAACCAAGATAAGACAAGTTTCTTTCCTATTTTAGTGGTCTACTATAAATCATTTTTCAAAAGGGAATCCTTTATAAAAATCTGTAACCACATTAACAGCGGTGACTGTAGGGGGACTTGAAGTGTCTTCTCATTTTCCATACAACAAGCATGAAAAGCTTGTTCAAACCCATCTGTCTGAAAATGCGTAATCAAATAGTGTGCATCAAGGAAAAGATCAGCAGAGGAAGTATGCAGACGGGCTTCAACAAAAGCAGCCCGAGCCATCTGGCGTCTTTGAAAAAAAAATCGTGCTGAAATGATGAGGAAGGAGGAGGAAGAACAGGTCCTTCAACAGGTGATAAATTTTGCACCTCGAACTCATCCTACATGATGAAAGGAAGGAGTGAAGTTATATGTTGGGTGGATACTTGACATGTAAAATACATAGTCATGTATGCATAATAAGTTCAATATTTAAACAAGTTGTACAGATGATGCAAACACTGTGCCCCACTTCTTTACAAAAAAAACAGCAGTCAGCCTTGCACAAAGCTAACTAAACTTCCTTCAAGTTACACATATATTTTCAGTAGGGTTGTTTATAGAACTATAAGTAGTCAGTGTCTTATCTGCAGTCTCAATCCTCAGTTTGAAGAATCAGATTACAATTTGGACATCAACCTAACCTAACAGCGAACCATGATTGGGACACAGAAAAGCATGTCTTTGTGACAGTGTGTGGGTCCTGTCACTGTGCCGATGACTGATGATGCACCCTGGCTATTTGGCCACAGGAATATCCCTTTGGCTGACTGGTCAGTGTGCATGGCTTTCACCTGGGAGATTATTGGCTCGATCCCCACCCAGGCCCTCCTGTCCTGCTACATATTCACTCTTTAAAACAAATTAAACCTCAAAAGTTTTATAGCAGCTCAAGTAAATGCTTCATATGGCTGATTTGAAATTACTATTTGACATTACTTGACATTACTATTTTCAGCTAAAAAGAAGTTGATGAAGTCAACAGATGTGTGATATAAAAGACAGCCACTGTGTTACATGTCTTATATGCACAGTGACTGTTCAACATATTCGACCACTGGTCAGATGACCTACGATTTCACCAGTTCAATCCCTAAATACCCCGTATGAGACCATGGAAAACATGGAAAAGAATAAACGCCATCATAACAGTAAGCTATCCTTATTTTCGGACCAAACGCCTTAGCAGATCAGTTGAAGCTGACATTGGGCACCTCCAGGGTACACAATGAAGTGGCTTATTGAAGACAACCTTAAAATTTGAAAATAATGTTTAAGATGGAGAAAATTTTCTCTTTTGTGGAGCCACAGTTGCTCAGCTGCCCCACCGAAATACTCTGATTCTCCAAACTAAGAGAGCCATTGCCTCTGTTAACTACCAGTAAGGGTACGCACTCATAAATACTTCACACAGCTGCATTTGAAATAAAAAACAACAACATATCTAATTTTAAAACAACAGAGTGATTATAACTAGAACACAACACAAGCAAAGCTTAAGCTCGCTGCAAGGACACTGTGTTGAAAAAACACGAAAAAAAGATGTTGTGTTCCATCTAAATCTGAGCAAAAAGTTATTCAAACAACAGCAGTCGCAAAAGACGTCTTTCTAACCCCTGAGCGATGCTAGAGCATGTGAAAAAAAACACAGCCTGAATCTTAAAGTTTCACACTTTCTGGTTATCTGAGTATAATGTGTAGGCGAGTGTAACCTGCCTTTACAGAGAGGTTAAAGGGGAAACAGTGGGGAATTCATTATCCTTGAGTGGTTACAGGCTTTGGCAAAAAAAGAAAAGACCTTCAGATAGGACACGTGAGCTTCTTCTTCACCTCTGCCAGCCCCCAGTATCTCCTCAACCAGCTCATGATGAATAGGCCCGATCAGTGGGTGAGCTGATTGCTGAAGCAACCAGCATGAAGGTAAATGCAAAGATGAAGATGAGGTAAGAAGTGTCTCTTTCGGGAGAGACTGAATACATTAAGTTAGTATTAAATTCTGATCGTGTTGCAGAAGTGCCACGACTCATATCAATGATACCAAGGACAGTATGGTGCCTGTGTCGCTGTGAAAATAGGGCTAATTTTTTCATGCTGGGTCGGCTATATAAGTCGTATTAGCATTAGAGTCACAACCTCATTATCTCTTTTTCAAAACCAGGCAAACACTATATGACTTTAGAAGGATCATCAGGCTCACAAATGCCTTTACAGTTTGTTTCATCTACCCTGTTATCTATATTTCATGCTTTTAATTCCTTTAGCTTTTTGTCTGTCTACTGCGCACTGCTTAACAACACACAGTATGACGGCGGATGAGAAGCACTGCAGGGATTTGCACCAGAATAAGCACTGTGAAGTGCAATGCCCAAATTGAGTTGCTAAATACTACTGTGGGAAACAACGACTTTCAGCACGGTGCATAAAGCACCATAAGAATAACCATTTCACACATGGACTGCAGCCATTAAATTTACATCATGCAGAGGAGATTTTTGTGAGAATACAAATGTCCAAATCATATGGAGCAGATTTTGTGCAGACATTACTCTGTCAGCTCAGCATGCTAATGAAGTTTTCTGCCATAGAGAACAAGAAGCTGACGTCACACTCTGTTTATTGAGACATCATTTTTCACTCCCGCCCAGTCTGCGGCTGTCTTCTCTATGCACCGAGCTGGAATACTAACTTCACAAGTGTGTTTCGGAGCTCCTATACTGTAAGATCTGTCTTTGTTTCTAGTCCTCATCGCCTAATGTTAAACATTTCTGTCCACTGCAAGTTCAGAAAACCCTTTTTCCAGTGCTTCAGTATTAAAATGCACCTTACCTATTAATAGTGACTCACAGAACCTCACTGTACCTTAGTCCATGAAATAAACATATCGCTGAATATGTTTGGAACTATTTTTTTAGCCAAGAGAAACCAGGTTGTAGTTTGCAAGGAATCTGAGTTCAGCACAATACTGGCATCGTTATATTGGCTGATTATACTGAACATTTTGGTGGCCCCTTAACAAAAGCTCTTTGGCATCTGTCTTGCATCCTGTTACGTGCTCTCTAAAGCTCCAGCCAGTAAAAGCCAGTCTATTGTTCACTCTAATCTTTAGCTATGTTTTTTTTTGGGTTTTTTTTGCTTCCTTTGTGAATATCTTTGTGCATTTCTTTGCTGAATAAGCTATGGTCTGTGTATTGTGTGTTGATATCCAGTTACTGGTCTGTGACGTGGTGGCAAAACAAAAAGACAAACGTATTGCAACATAATACTCCTGGCCGGGGGAAAAAAGCTGAGTTTTCAAGTACAGTTTCTCAGCCGTGTTAGTCTGCAGGGCGACGGTGGATGCAGGGATGTGCTCCATGAATGTCAGCGTGCAAATAAAACAAGTCAGAAAGCACATAGTTTTAAAGGTGGAAACTCATGTAGTGTTGCTTTGAAGTGGCATTATGTAAATTTCCGACCTTAGAACTCATTCTGGACTTGTTTGATGGCAAAGTGATATCTTACGTACAGTTCCGTCTGCTGGAGAGAGCTTGAAAGTACAGGTAGGATGCAAGATGGATGCCGAATTAACCGTCAATAAGGAGAGGATCACCAAGAAAATTGCAGAAGTTCTTTAGTACATCTTGAATTAATAGATCTTCAAATACTAGCAATAGGATCTTCTTCTAGCATCTTCTTCCCCACTGTTTCTATGTCCATCTCTTCTCCACCCCACAACATGTCCATTCTCAGACACAGAAAAATACATTTAACCAACCTCAGATAGAGGTGACAGTAAGTTCTTTATGAGATGGTACTCCCATCTTACCATGCAACATGGTATGACAAATCTTCCCATTCTCCTTTTTATTCTTTCCTTCCTACTTTCTACAGGTTTATCAACATGTCCTAACACAGATAGTATTGATATGATGGGGGAAAACCTCATTATTACTGAGAATGTAAACTTGTCTACCACTCCCATGTTCCATGTTCAAAAGAAAATGAAGTCAGTGGC
The DNA here is from genome assembly GCA_036024015.1 of Craterocephalus amniculus. NCBI lineage: Eukaryota > Metazoa > Chordata > Actinopteri > Atheriniformes > Atherinidae > Craterocephalus > Craterocephalus amniculus. Next base: position 17,924 of record JAVQJG010190805.1, on the reverse strand, counting down.
ATTGTTTTTGTTTCATGCTGTGCCACTTGTTTGTTTTACTGAATTCAATGTGAAATTGTTGTTCAGTTCAAATCTGCAAAACCACACCTTGGCTGCTCTTGCTTTTTGTTTCACATTTGTTTGTTTATAATGGCAACCTCACTCAACCTGGACTTGGGTCAACTGCATACAGCCTTTGTAATCAGTGCTACATGTATACGAGATAGATTTATTCAGATGATTTATAGAGGCATTACAAAAGTCCATGTAGCTGGGGTTGTCTTAGCTATGTCAACAAAAGCCAAGTACCAGCTTGTTTTAGAATCTCTAGTCATTGTTATGCCTGCAGATCACAAAGTGCTGTACAATGAAAGTTTACTGGTGCCCCCTGGTGGAACCCCCTACTAGCAAGTCCAGAACATAAGCAATTAATGTATATTGACAACAGCACTAGTTATAAATAATTGTAGTCTTTGAGATATTAAACTTTTCCATGTAATTATCAGGTCCCTGTCTTGACTGCCAGTTGATTTCTTTTATTGTTAAATAAAAGTAAACTACATATGATCTTACAGTATAATGTTTCACTGAGCTTTTGGATGGTTTGGCTACACGACACATGAACCTGTAACCATGAAACAACTAGCTCAGGCTAAAATAAGGTCTGGTGATGCAGGAAAACATTATGTTAAAGTCCTACAATCAAAATCAAATTAAAACCAACAGAGAAGGATTATATGGCATTTAATTAATCCACACAATAGTATTAATATGGATTACTTTTATTCTACGCAGGATCACTTGACCTCCTGGTCTTTATAGAAAGAAAGAAGCTTACTGTATGTTTTTGTCATAATAAAATGTAACCTTTTATATTAGATTGACAATTGTAGCTGTTTACCTCTATAGTCTTGAGGCAGAGTTAGATGAGTTAGATCACATAATATTTCAGTTTCAACATGGAGAACTAGAGTTTGTTTTATTGTTTTTCTAAAATCCATCTATTTCAATTGTAACTGGGTAGTTAGGCAGTGGAGCTCAAAATGTCACCTGGCTTTTCCTCAAGGTATTAACTGTAAATTTCAAACCAAATAATCCATTTAGTTCTGCCTTCACTTCAGTTATTTTTTTCTCACTACTAACAAATACATCTAGCGGGATATTATGTATGCCGTAACAACGCACCATAACCTTGAGTTATGGGTATTTTGAAAAAACTGGAGTGGATGCTGGTGCATAATTTACAGACCGATAAAGCATTGTCCTCTTTACATGATTACATCCCCTATAAAGTTGATATTTTTCTCAAAGCTTTTATCCATCTAATAAGAAAAGCAAGACACAATATGAAAAGGCCACAGTATCAAAAAGATGTGGGAATAAAATACCTGGCAGCACAGAAGAGATTAATCCCCCCCAAAAAAAGTGGAAAAAGAAGTCTGTCACCTGGCCAAAATAGAAGGTGATTTAATAACTGAACAAAGCAGGTCTCTCATGCAAGTCAAAATTTTAATTACAAAACACGATATTACCTCCTCTGTAACCTTGGTACATATACAAAGCAAAAGAAGCATTTGGAAAGGAATAGAGGGGACCAACTTGCAGACAAAGGGACCAAGACAAGGAGAGGAGCTAAGTGAAGATGGGTGGAGAGGCACACTCGGCTGCTGCCGAGGAAGGGCGAAGAAAATTGATGGAGTCTAGGGAAGCACCTGATCATTAGAGGACAGGAAGCAGGCTGTAAGACAATTATCACTATCTCTGCTATTTGATTTAGGACCGTCTGAGAGTGTAATACTGTGAATTAATCACACCCAAGGCAGATATATCAAGAACCCATTCTGCCTTAAATTTCAATCATTCTTTTCCATCGTGGCAACGTGTACTTCAGAGATATTCTAATTAGCACCGGATATGAAACTCCTCTGACACATAGTAAGAGTAGAATGTGCTCACATTAAGTTGAGATTTATTGTATATGAATCCAAAGTGTGAAAGTCATATTAATCATTATGAGCAAGGCTATTTACAAATATAAACAAAATAAACCAAAGAAACTTTGAAAACCATACATAAGATACCTCTTCAGCTACTATCCAAGATGAGTGTCTGGATGGAAAACATGCTAGTTTCATATTATTATAAGTCTATTAAGCAAATGTTTTCAACGATAATGACATTTTGTTCATTCCGAATGACTTTTGAATTCATAGAGGAGCAAAGCAAACGATGCCTGTAATGAGTATTGTAATTTGTTACAACACATCACTGCTTCTGATATTTAGTTTTAATGACACCAATAGGTCTTAATTGACCAGTAGGTTTATAATAAAGGGCTGTGATACATCAGTAATATAGGCCGACAATATTTACAAAACACACAGATCATTTGTGCCCCCTAATGGAAGGCTTTATGTTTGTAAATGTCAAGCTTTTTGTGATAGAATAAATCTTTCAAGAGTTATCGAGCTGGTCTGCCCAGAGGAACTCCAAACAATGGATTATGTTCTCCTAGCAACCATTTAGAGCTCTTTGCCCAACATGAAAAGAAATGTGCACTTATCTATAATTTAGCCATGAATCTGCATTCTGCACAGCAGTGATAACCCAAATGTTTTACTTTTTCGCCATTATTACCACAGGGAGGCCAACATTAGGGCTTTATTATTGTACTTCAGAATCAAAGTGGTTTCCTGAAACCTAGTTTTAATGCCTATCTAATTTCCAGTTATCACAAATGAAGTATTCAACATCTCATTTATTGTAATTACCACATAGGCTGCCACTGAAGTCATTTTAATTCTTTTTACTTCCCCCAGTATACAGCAGTCAACATAAACAATCTTTACATGATCCGCTTTGTTTTTGGGTGTTTCTGTTTTAATTCAAATATCCAAATTTACTGTAGATCTCTATTTGGCTACAAAAAAACATTTTTAAGAGTCACTTTAACCACAATAATTCTGTTAGTATGCCGTCGTCTTTGCTTTTGCCTTGAAACGAGCTGTCTCACCGAACGACAAGGCTGTCCTCTAGTGGTATCAAAACAACCAGACATTGAATAACTGAGGTATTTACCAGCTCATAAAGCAACAGTACGTGGTCAGAAAATAAAATTAACTACCCGCGGTGGGTTTTACTGACCAGATACCATTACTGATTGTTTTAAAGCTATAACCCAGTCTTGCTTTCAGGACTTCTTTTAATCATACAGTATAAACCAGTTATGCACCCTGACTTCTACTGTACTGAAAGACATTAAAATATTTTATAGGTTGGATTAGCATATTTGAAATTAGCCTTTATAAAATGCGACATGATTTTTATTCACTTTGAGCTTCAGTGTACTAATACCTCATCAATCTAAACATCAAATGTGATGCAATTACCAAAATCCTTTCAAACAAACATTAGTGATCATTGGAAGGATATACTAGCTCTTTTTATTTTTGATACTGCCAAGAAAGTAGGTGAAAAGTATTTTGTCATAAAATGATGTACCTGACATTGCTGGCTCTGTCAGCCTGTTAAAATGGCAGCTTTCAGTCACAGTCAGACTTTCATGTTAATGTTCTTCACGGCCTTATTCAGACAAAACCACCACAGAGACAGAACAGCCACTATACACAAATCCTACTGGTTGCGCATGCTAAATTAGACAGCGTATCAGATCATGTATTATGCATGAGGTCAGCGGATTCTCTCAACACGGTAGACAACATGGTAACTGTGTGGGAGGAGGAATAGGTTAGCTGCACCTTGTCACTTTTTTTTTTCTATCTCCCAAACCCACCGCAGTCTCCTGGTGCAAGGTTAAGCCCAGAATGCAGTGACATTTTCCCTGCGAAACAGTTTCAGAGATGAACTTTTGGTGTGGGAACAAGTAAACAGACAACTTTACTTCAGAAGATATTAAAAATTAAATTCGGCTTAAAACCATTCGCAGAAAGAACCACAACCAGGCCAGCCTTTCTGCCCTTTGTGTTTCTTCAAACTAGTAACTAATTAAGAAGCTTAAATAGACGTATGTATATTATAGACACATATGCATTTATTATATTTGTATTTAGATATATGCACATTATACAGTATATATATATGTGTGTGTGTGTGTGTAGGTGTGTGTGTGTGTGTGTATATATACACTTTATATATGCTTCCTTGATTCTTCGACAACCTGTTGAATCTCAAACAGATCTTAGATGGGCTCTGGATGTTGCACAGGTCCACAACAAAACCAAAAGTAAGGCCCAATGTGGATGAAAGCTCACTGTGAATAACAGAGCAGTATAAAATGTATTCCTCACATTGTTTGAGGCAGAAGAAAATTGTTTGATATTGGACAGAAAACGTGGAATCCCACTCCATCGTTAATCAGAGAATCAATGAGGTCCATATAGCAAAAAAAAAAATCAGAGTTCATTATAAAGAGAGAGACTGCACTCTCTGTTAACAGCATAATGTACCTTCCACCTCCACCTTCCAAACAATATGATGCAGTATAATGTACAGTTCAGCTTTGCATCATACTCTTTCCTAAAAGATTAGCAAATGTAAGATTGCAGGAACTTGTGTTGCTCATCAAATAACCTCACGGTTTTCTTTCAGGTCTGCAGACTATTTTCAGAAGCTTACGTTGCAATGTGCATTTGTATCACCAATACCAATACTGTGTTGACGAATCTAATGAAAGCAGTTGCAGTATGGAAACCGGTAAGAAAGTCCTTCACATAAAACGTAATATAGTTTGAAAACTAGATGAGCCATTTTAAATTTAGTTTAGGGGAGTTTTAGTCATTGCCACAAGGTTTCCAGCCAGTCATGATAAAAGAAACAGGTATCGTTTTCACCATGCAGGTGCATGTGTGCATTGCTGCAGTGGCATTCGATAACAAGATAAGAAAAACCAAAGGGGCAGTTTTAAATACACTTTCGACATCAATGCGAGATATCATCAACACAAAAGTGTCAGTCATGCTACCCACACTTGGATTTCATGTTTGGATCAGGAATAAAAAGTAGTCTGATAGATGGATTTAACATGAGTCCAGATTAAAAAGGATCTACATAAGTCAGAAGGCTATAATTGTACTTCATGTGCTACCATTCAGATCATTTTTTCTTTTTCTGTTAAATTTCATAGCAGTACCTTGCACACTCCTTATCCTATCACACCAACAGTGTGTATGACATATCAAAGAAAATTAGCTTGTTGCCAGGAACTCAGGTTTATTTATGTTGAAACACAGAATCACAAAACATCAGCTTTGGTATCCTGGCTAGTGAATATTAAAATTCATTTTAACTTCCAAATAAAGTGGGCAAGTCAGTTTTTGGTTGTTGCTGAGCTTCAAATTACAGCTTAGAAAAGGGGGGAAAAAAACAATATTGACTTTAAGTTACAGTAACACTTTATTTTAAATACCACAGAATATTAGTACAGTCAGTCAGTTACAGATATTTCTAGAGGCAGAAGACATTCTGATCTCTGACCCTGCTTTTCTGAAAGTGATAAAGGGAAACCTTGAATGGTGTCAGAGGCTATGTTTACACACACACACACACACACACACACATACATACTCATACGCACACACACACACAGAGATGACCATAATCCAGTAAAAATGTGTAAGATTTCCTCAGCAAACACAGATTATCATTTCATGAAGTAAGCATAGACTATTTATTTAAAAAAAGGAATAAGCCGAGTACTTTCCATCTGTTTTATCATTCTAAGTCTTGTCCTAACAGAGGAGACATAAATTACAACCTCTGTAGTTCCTTTTGATGCTGAGGACAATAACCTTATGCAACGTATCTGCATGGCTGGCGAGGCGTTTACAGACATCATTTTCCAATCGGAAATCATTTGCCTATAATTAAACCTTTCAGTAAAGCATCAGACTGCATGTGCAAAATTAATCTTATACAATAAGAGCCCCAGTGTTGTTCTCCACCAATCTATGCCTGCATAACAAAACAGCAGGCCTCTCTGAACTGGACCACAAGTTCACCAGGCTCATTCTGCATGATGGCATGTCAGAGGGTCCACACAAAACCAGAAAAACTACACAAACGGGTTCCATGCATGTAAACATAGCCTGTGCAGTCAGCTACAGTATGTACATTGTTGATTCAGGCAGTGCATGAGAAAAAGTCCGAAGTGCCAGTGTTAACGTTACAAGGATCTCGTTCAGGAGCGTAATAATAATCAAATCTCACGAGTAACACGTCTGCAGTCAGGCGGAGGCAAAATTCACATCGCCTCGTCTGACAGTCTGTCTCTGGATTCATCTCTCAGTAGTACCATCACTGAAGCAATAACAGATTCATTGGCACATTAAACACCGTCATTAACAGAGAGCGAGGTAATGAATATTGAGCATTTGTGACATTACAAATGCCGTGATAAAAAACAATGCGATATATTCACTGTGAAGCCATGTTTGTTGGATGTTTTCCGAAGAAAAGGCTATCACCCAAAGAAAGAAAACAAACATCCTCTTCAGAAGGACAGTGCACCAGAAAGAAATGGCATATTCACACCCATTACAGTCAGGACACTGAACGCAGCAGACTATGAGGACAGGCGCAACCTAAGAGGAATGTGCTGTGATCCACCAGAAAAAGGGAAAACATTTTTAAATGCTTTGAGGTGGAGAGGAAAAAAAATGAGAACTTATTTACAGGGTTAAGAAAGAAGTGCAAGGCTAAGCTTTCATTGACATTCACACACTTAATATCCACAGTATATACCCAAAGACATGCGTAGAGGCACATACATATTCATTGTACAAAAAACAAAAACAAACCTAAACGCTAAAATCGGCCCACTCAGACTCAGATTCTGCTTTTGTGACTCGTTTCGGCTCAGTCATCAATGAAAACATGCACGCAAAGCGCTGACATCATGGGATGTGGAAAAGGCAAAAGCTGAACTTCCAGCCCTTTGAGTAAAAAAAGAGTTAACATCATCACAACAACAAAGGGACATCAGTGATGTTGCACCCATCTTTTAACCAATACATAGTGCCATCCTCATTTTCAACCGAAAAAGTAAATGTCCAAATAAAAATCTCCTTTTTTTTTTTTTTTTAAAAAGATTACAATATTTGTTTTGAGTGGGATTCTGTGTTTGCGCTTTATAAATTAGAGAAAAATTCTTGCTTCGATACCCAAAGACAGGGATGAAATATGTAGGAAAAAAAAAATACATCGAAATGATGAACAGACTTTAATATATAAAGTCTTGCGGGATTTTAGATAAATGCTTACATAACTTGAAATGCTGCAATTTAAAGACAGGATTATTCTAAATACAATTAAGAGGGCTTTATATGCATATAGCCTCTTCATGGTTATGCTTCCCTGTACAAATGGACAATCCATGGCTGAGAGCAACCCCGCAGATAAATACAAGAGGAGTAAAGATACAAAACAACTGTTGTGTTTGAGTACTACCTGCTTTGCTACAGACAGGATACAAGATTCCCTTTTCCTCACTTGCAAGTCACAAAAACAAACACATCCTCTGTCACTTTACTTCACTGTAGTTTGGCAGATCACAGAGAAATAATCATAAGTCACTGTCACAAACATTTTTCATTGACAACAAAAAAAAAAAAAAACATTTTTAAAACCATCACTACCGAGTGAAATAAATTAACCTTTTATCTTTCCTTTCTTAAAATCGACCTCCCCTCACTCCTCCTTCTCGTGGAGGGAGGCGCGTACTCGCTTGCGCACGTAAAAAGCGGTGAGGGCGCTGCAGCAGGTGGTGAAGATGAAGAGCGCCACAGCGTCATGCGCCAGATCCCCGTGCAGGCGCTCGTAGAAGGGCCGGCGCACCGTGAAGTCTGTTCGCAGCGCTTCGATTTGCATCAGGGTGCACACCACCACGAACACGTGAAAGATCTGGTGGCCCTGCCCGAAGAAGTCACACTTCCCCGGGAACAAACTCTCCGGGTGCGGGCAGCAGAAGAAATAGGCGCTGATTAGGAAAAAGAGCACGTGGTAGATGTGGTAGGGTATGATGGGGTCGGAGCAGCCCTCCCGGTAGCAGCTGTAAATGCGATGAACCACGGGGCTTATGTCTAAGCAGTAGGCCAGGGCGGAGGGCACCACCTGAAACAGCTTGTGGGTGACCTTGGGCAGCTCGGGGCCGGCGTACTTCCCGTAGCAGCACCCGAAGCAAGTAAGCCAAGCCAGGAAGGCTGCGGCGGGTAAAAAGAAACCCTGCACGGCGGTGTGCAGCTCCTTCTCTATGGCGTAGTAGTAGTGCGCCAGCGCGCTCCCGTACTGGTAGACGGCCACCCCGACATAGTCGAGGAAGTAGAAGGTGTAGTAGGAGAGCTCTGACTTGGCAGAGAAGAGGTGAGCGAGAGCGCTGAAGGAGAGGTAGGTGAAAGCTGCCAGGAGCACGATGAAGAGGGGCTGGGCGTGAGGGTCGCGCAGAAAATCCACCGTCTCCGAGATCTCCTGCCACTTCACCAAGATGATGAGAGCAGCCAGCAGGTGGGTCCACACGTTGAGGGTCTCGTTGTGCCTTTGGAAGAGGGTGAGGAAGTAGTAGCGCCAGCTTTGGTCCGTCTGCCTGTAGCCGGTGAGGATGTGGCGCTCCTGGAACACCTTGGGAACGTCGGATAACTTTACAGTGCAGGGCAGCGTGGGAAAGGCCGACTCCAGCAGCTGGGGGATCTGTCGCAGCTGCTGCGCGTTGATAAACAGCCGGCCGATCTGCTCCATCACTACCGTTGCCATGGCAAACTAGAGACTACAGAAGGTAGAGAGAATAAATGAACAGTGAGTCAATATCTGGCTTTGATCCACATCTATACCCAGCTCTGTCTGGGCTTATGTGTGCATGCATGGAAATGACTGGCTGGCTGTTCCTGCAGAGAGACAGAAACAGGGCTGTATGCAACCGGTCCATTAAAAGAAAAATTATCTTAAAGACATTAAGAGTAGGACACTCTTTTTGTAAACTTCTGGGTTTTTCTGGGTAATTTTTATTATTGACTAAAGATTAATTATTTTTAGTTTTGTGCAGATTTGAGACAAAAAGTTTTGCGACGTCTCCATTTTCTTCATAGAATTTCAGCCCCAGGTTTGTTCGTCTTTCATTTCAAACTGCATTCAGTCACTATTTTTTCTGGCCAGTAGGGGGCAGTGGAACAATCAGTAATACTGATATGTTAAATTCCTTATGTGTGATCAGAAGGAATACACAGTAATCAGAAAGGACACACAATTACCCATAAATGGGTAACCCTTAAATGAAGCCACCAACATGAGGTACATTCTTTGGGTGTGTCCAGAAGCAACACAGTCACATTTCACATGAGCCATTTGATTCAACCATAACAGCCAAAAATATGGATCAATGTGGCTTTAAGTGTTTCCAATCAGGCGCAAGTGGTCCTGGGAGTTTGTTTGTTTGGTTTACCACTTGATTAGTGTCTCTGAAAGTGCTCTCAAGTCATTAAACAACTCCACAACTAGATCATGATTTTAATGGATGTTTGCAAACCACAGGACCTCAGGTGCAATACAGCGCTCACCCTACCCACTGTTACACTTATAACTTGTGTTGATTGGTGCATGAAAATGGGAAATTACGTTCTGCAGGACTTCACACAGTATCACTGTTTTGTTTGTTTTTTTCTATAGTATACATCTAGGATTAGGATTTTAGTACAGAAAACAGAAGTGCTGGGCAAAAAGTGAGGCCAAAAATCCAGAAAATGATGGATAATCTGTGTATAGCTAAACCAATTAAGATTAGAGATTAAATTCAATAAACCATGATAGATAGATAGATAGATAGACAGATAGACAGATAGATAGATAGATAGATAGATAGATAGATAGATAGATAGATAGATAGATTGTAAAAGTAGAAGACATATAGTGTAACAAGTAATGAAAAAATGTCATTAACTTGACATAAGCTCCCAAAGCATTACTACTCAGAAGCTGAATGATCACAACAGTAAATGCTTTGCATCTGCTTATTTGGTTCTTTTCAAATGTAGCTAAATATTTTTTCGGTCAAATCCTCTCAACTGTAAAGATAAAAAATAATAGTAGTAGCATTCCTTATACCTTTCTTTTATACATGTAATTAACTTAAAGAGTTCTGTTTATCATAACAAGACCATTAAAATTGAAATAAAGGCATGATGAGCCATCTCAATGCGAAACTTAATTACTTAGCATCTCTAAAACTGGTAAATAGCCAAAGAATTTCGATAGGAATGGAAGATTAAGCTACGACTTGGTGAGTTTCTTCAACATATAGACAGGTGGGAGATTAAAATCAGCCAAACATTTCATTGATCTGATGATCGGATCATTTTGAGCTCTTGTGCTTTACTTCCCTGAGGTGTGTGTCCGGCAGAGGCGCTGAGGCAGCAGCCTCGGACAGAGATCAGTGGGATGAACATGTGCAGAGGATAAGGAGGAAAGGCGTAAGTGATGAATGGGAGCTTATATAACAAAACTCCGTCCGCCGTCCACACTCTCAGCTTCCAGCACAAACGCAAATCCTTTAATACATTTATTGATGACAAAAGATTTTTGACAGTAATAAAAGGCGGATTTGATTAATCGATGCGTGTTTAATGTGGGCCTAGCTGGGCCTGTTGCTATGAACGGTTTCAAGCTGTCTGCACCTGATCGGCGCGCCCATTTAATACTAATTAATACAAAAATAATACCTTTTTTAATATACTCTTTGCATACCGTTGTTGTTGCAACGCCAGAATTTTTTTAATGCAGTATTTTTTTTATTGAAGAAGCGCAAGAAATGCCGCCACATACTGATGCAAGCTGACAGGCGAGGCGCTTCCGAACCGCTCAGGGTTTGCCATCTTAACGTTTCAGCGAAAAAATGACTTGAATGCTCAGTAAAAGCCAAACACTTGTTAAAAAGGCCTACCTGTCGGCGCTGGAATCAGTCCAAACTCTTAGACAAAGGAGTGGATGAATTAATTGGAGCCGTGCAGAACATGGATAACATTATTTAATGGGCTGGACTGAAAAAGGATGACCGTGACGGGAGCAGCAGCGCTTGGTGGATCTCACGGCGCAGCTGCTGGGAAGATGCCGGTAGAATTTGACTGACAGATCTTTCAGCCAATCAGAACTCAAGGTGCCCCCCTCTCTAGAGACTGCCCTCATTGTCGTGGCCAATCGGAGCTAACGCCCTACCAATAAGCTCCGCCCACCATAAACTGAAATTCTTCCACAATTCTGTCAGATAAGGTCTTAATGGGAGTTTAAGCAGCCACATCATATTCAGACAGCCTGTTCACTTTTTTCATTTTACCCAGAATACTTTGTACTCATTTTAAAATACTTGCCTTACTTTCTACTCTGTCTTGAACTGACAATGCCATTACTGGAGGCTTTATGTAACCCTAACCTATTCACATGCCAGTGTCACCTGCTTGCTGTGTGGTTGGTTTGTTAGACTGTTGCATGAAAACAAACACCTGTAAAAAAAAAAAAAAACTGTTTCACAAGTATTTAAAAGACTACACCGATTTCTCTATTTTTTGAATTAATCTTTATAGTCCAAACCAGAAACAGCAAAAGGTATGTGAACACTGTGTGGTTATAGAAGTTATGCTAAGGATAAGATTGACCATGAGCTTAAGACAGAATTTGAAGCATGAATGAGCTCATGTATTCTTAATATTCCTAAAGTCTGATTTTTGCACTTCAGAAATGACTTTCCAAACAATTTCCTGGCTTGGCTGGTGTGGTCACAACTGTATTATGCCCTGTGTTTTTCCTTTGTTTCACATTGACAAGCTTCCTTTGTTTGACTCAGTTTCTGAAAGATCTCTATTGTTTCTTGATTCATACCATCCTACTCAGTGTATATTCATTGCAGAGATAGGTTCAGCGTGTGCCTATGAAAACAACGAATCTGTGTTGGCCCTCTGGGTGTTTGCCCACTCTAGCTGATCTGTGTTTTAAGCTGAAAACTGTCAACCTTGGGGAACATCATGTGTAAGTTAATGCTGTGTAGAGTTTACCTTGGACGAGATGGGAAAAGTCATCCCAAAACATTCAGAGCAGCCTGGGAAAATGAAATTAAGCCAGTTCTTGCCCCATGTGGTCAGGCAGGAGAGAAACAATGCACCAAGGGATATCGTTTTGAGCTGCTGATACCAGCGATTTCTTCTAACATGACAAAGAGAGATTGTGTAGCACAGCGAGGGTGTGTGAAGTTATGCAGGCACTTCTGCTAGCAGTTACAGCAACCGCAGTGTTACAAATGCTGATGAACTTCATAAAAAAGAAGAAACACATGTATAGTCTGTATACTATACATGTGAAGTAATGAAACTTGTCATGCAGCTTCAGAAAAATGATTAAGCTAGTGTTGGCTTGATGGGCTCAATGCTGACTGCAAGCCAGGGTGGACAAACCCAACACTGCAGAAGATATGGCTTGTAGGTGTGAAGTCATAGCTGTTGGTTTTTTTTCTTCCCATTGGTTACAGTGTGCTTCTGCTTGGATAGGATGTCAACAATACTTTTTCATATATTTTACACTTGATTATCATTGCAGAATGTTATTGCTGTAATAAATAAAACCCGCCACAAGGTGTCAGCCATGTAGCAGTTTTTATTAACAGGCAAACATCAACTTACAATATGAAGATGTTATAATATGCGAATAAGAATGTTGATCGTCAAGCAGTAATCATTACATTTCACACTGTATCAAAGCAAATATATCCATACATGAATATACTTGATTGTGTGAATAAAGATGATTTAATTTTTTTTACATGGAGTCTTGTATATCAGTCAGTTTAAACTTACAGCATTACTAACCTAAACATAAAAGTATAATGACCAATGTATCACATGAAAATGCCTCTATAAAAGATACAATGTAACCAGCTGCCAAAGAGAAATCTACTACAGTAAAAAAAAAAGTCATGATACATCAACACTAAACTAACCAGTATCATCAACAGCATCAGGATTTCGACTTAAAGACTGCTATCAAGACCAAGAACCAATTAGTTTTCAGTTTCTTTATTTGCCTCCTTGTTCTTCCTCACTTCTTGAAGCTTCTTGTCCTGTTAAATGTTACAAAAAAAAGAAAATACAATTGCAGTCTTTCTTCTTTCCAAAATCAAATTCAAGGATATGTTGGTAGAAGACCAGGAGCTTACCTTCTCCTTGAATTTCTCATTGAGAGCTGCCATCCGTGCTGTACGGTTCTCTTTGTTTGCCTCCATCTTCTGATTGAGTTTCTCCTGGGCCAACTTGCTGAAGTTGCAGCTTTCTTCTATGGCCTTCTGGATGACTTCTTTCTCATGCTCTCGTTTCTCTGCTAAATGTTTTAGCACTTCTGCCTCGTGGCTCTGTGAAAAAACGCAGAAGAGATACTCTGTTCAGTTAGTAAACAAAGTATTGATCTTAATACACAAGTTAAACAAGCTTTCTCACAACTTCATGCAATTCATGTTACTGTTTTAGATACCCTGCGTCTTTCTTCTGCAGCTTCCAGTTTCCTCTTAATCTCATCCAGTGATGTTTCCTTTTTCTTGTTGGGCGACAACGGAAAATCCACCTTGGCATCTGGGGTTGAAGGGCTCAGGATGACCTCAAATGCTTGCCCAGATGCACGCTTGTTCAGCTCCTTCACTTGGATTTCTGTAAATCAAGAAAAGCATTTCCATTGGGGCAGCTGCCAGCTAATTTATAGCAGATCGGAGATTATGTAAACCCTGATGGGATTGATTACGCTTTCATAACTCAAATAAATTTGTGGTGGATGAAAAATGAAATCTAATTTGTGTTCCAGTTCAAATTCTACAGTTTTCTTATGTAAAAATTCAAAATGTGCATTCTACATAGATATTAAATATATTCCACATTTTACACTTACCAGCAAAGCCTTCCATTTCTGGTTTTTAATTCTCCTGCAAGGGGAAAATAGAAAAACAAAACCATATTAAGAAAGAAAATACAAAAAACTGCTGTGTATTTGTGCTAGTGCTACTAAAGTATGCATCTCTAAGGCTGAACATGAGAAAAATTAGACAAATGCTTAAACACCATGTTTACATTTGCAAATAAAATATTTTCTGAAAAAATATGCACTGATGTGAAAAATGCCTATTGAATCTAAAAAAGACATTAAAATAATCTTTGTGTTCATTATTATTTTGGACTATTTTTGAGGCAAAATAGCCCAATAAAATTATGAAGGATACATGGAACGCTGCCTTTATTAATCTTCTCTGCATTAAATTGCATGTACTGTACTGTAGCATGCTACAAAACAATGCAGTTACACAATCTGTTTAATTAGCATTGCAAGACATGACTTGTCTGGCAAAACAAGTTCTGCACATCTCTGATGCCCATGTTTAAACAGAATACTGGCAAATGGTAATTCTATGAGGCAATTTGATAAAGTCAGCTACCCTTGAGGTCAGACTTCATGACTTTGTGCCCCCCCTGCTGTAAGTTGCACATGTTTTTGCAAGAAGCACTCTTAACAAAAAAGCTATGGGGGAGGGGCGCTGCTGTATAAGTTCTCATAAACATATACACAGCTGGAAACTTAATTTAAAATATATATTATGTTAAACAAAAGGCCAAAGATAACTAAGAACTTGACTATTCACATAATTTTAAGGCAAGAGTTATTCAGCAGGTCAACGTTAAACAGATTTACGTTACATAAAGTCAGAAAAACAATACAACTCACCCAAACTTTGGATAAATTAAATTAATGACATTGCACTTGCGGATGTTAAAATGTATTCTTGCAAAACAAGTTTTTAAGGTTTTTTCTTTTGTCTAATGCAGTCAACACTTTGCTGAGAAGCGGCCATAAGAACGGGATTAATTACCCAAATTGACTAACAGTGATACTAAATAAACCTCCCAAAAATTGCCGAAAATAACTTAAATGTCAATTAAACTTTTCATTAGAAAGTCTGAAAATAATTAAACGTTTCTACATGAGCATTGTTCTCACCGTCAAGTGCAGCTCAGCTTGAAGAGGAGACCTTTTTCACCTTCTTCGTGTCTCTATTCAAACCGCCAACATCTGCACCTTCGCGCACAAACCCACTCACCCGCTACGTCGTCAGTGACGTTTGCAGTCATTGGTCCAAATCCTCCAATCACAGCAGTGGTTAGAACTGTAGGCGCCAGGCGGGAAGAGAGGAAACAGAGAGGAAGTCACACAGCCAGCAGAAAGTAAATAGGACGCTACCAGCTGCTGAGCTGTTTGTAGAGAGTGTATCATAATGTTGTTACGGTGTTTACATCATCACAGATTTTAATCTCATAGTAACTGACGTGTAAAACTAATCATATAAACTTTCTTTTCCCTTGAAATCATAAATATTTTTATTCCAAGAAGGAAATTGCTGAATGCATGAACCTAGAACCTAAAATGTAAAACAAAAAAAGCTTTGTTTTACCTCTAGATTTTATGAATGACAAAATAATGTACACAGTGCTACAATAAAAAGTGAATTATGAAATAATAAAACACTCCTCTGGATTACAATACAACAGCATGATACTCTGCAAACCACAGAAGGCTTGTGGTTTGTTCAGATGCAGCTCTGCAGACTGCTGCCCTGTTGTTTTTAGAGAAAGAAAGCTTTTTAGCAGCCTTTTCGGTCTTTGTCTCATTATCCTTTAAACATCCTAACTAAACCCTCGGAGTCAATTTCTCTTAAAATAAGTCAGACCTTGAGATAAATAAACTTGAACATCAAGTCCTGAAAAGATCGGAAACTACCTTGTTTTCTCATTTGGGAATATTCACTATAGTGTCACCAATGTTATGGAGAGGACCCAGATGCAGATGCAATTCCACTTTTCACATAACTTTATATATTCATTGGTTCCCACAGTTTTCTGCAGGAACCCCTTTTCATCCACAACAATAATGTCAAGCCCCCTTTTAAGCTTACTACGTTAGATATAGTTAAAACTATATCATTGGCGGAGGGTATGTAATTCCTCTGCTATAGTGTGAGACTTTTTGGACTGGCACAGGCTGCACAGAACTTGATATAAGGTGAGTTGAGATGACATGGATGCTGCCGTGGTTCAACTACTCTAGTTGAGTGGTTTATTTCTAAAGTAATGTCAGATTATTTTGTTTGTTGAGGATGAGAAGTCTCCAAGTGGCATTGCAACCTGTTTTGCTCCATGTTTTAAGCTAATATTTTCTGTCATGGTAATACTTTGAGACATTGTGGTGTCTTTTCATTACCCACTGTTGTAGAGGCAAAGCCCGGGGCCAAATATGCCTTGTCATGTTTTATTGTCTTTTTGGTTTGTTAGTGAAATATCTGTTGTTGATTCATCATTGTTTGCCAGTTGGGCTTTCCCAAATTTGTTAATGTTTTTCTAGAAGTGCAAAAACTGTTCATCTTATTCAGTGTCGCTGTGCCAATCCTGACGATCGAAGCTGTAAACCTGTCAGCTGAACCCTATGAACCATAAAGTAAAGGCAGATATATCAGTTGTTAACGGCTGTCAGGCTAGTTACAGTAGACTATCACTGCCAGAACAGAAGCGATTAACGAAAACTCACCACAGTGTGTGGATATGTCCAAGAGCTAACAAAGGCTGGTTGTACAAATTATTTATATTTCATTTATTTGTGTATTTTTTCCCCTGAAGGCAAAAACGGATATTTGTTTGTTGAAAACTAATACTATTAGCCAATGTAAGCAGGGTGATAACACATGTACCCACATACCATGAGATGGAAGACTCTTAAGCAGTCTGCTTCAAAGTTTTAATATTGACCCGAAGCAGACATCTATTTATCTGCTTTGGGTGATAGATCAGTAATGCCATTTTTTTTTATTCTACATTTAGATTAATATGGAGACTTCACTGACTTGTATTATTCATTCCATCTCTGTGATTGCTAGTATTTCCTACACTGGTACCTAAGAAAGTATTTAAACCTGAGACCTAATCCTTTTTGGTGTTTAAGTAATACTGTAGATGTCATTTTCTGAGCTACTGATGTCCTTACCAAACAAAAAAATTTTAGCCATCATCCACACATGCCCAAACTAACATCAAACACAGTTTTGTTTCGTTGTAGCTGTAAAAAGCTTATAGGGAGCAGGTGCATCGGTTGATGTATTTCCATAATTCTGTCAACTATTTTGTTTTCAGAGTTGTCATGATTTGCACAGATACAGCTGGTTTTGACATTCATTCCCAACCTAAATGACTCTTCTCTTCTCTTCTCTTCTCTTCTCTTCTCTTCTCTTCTCTTCTCTTCTCTTCTCTTCTCTTCTCTTCTCTTCTCTTCTCTTCTCTTCTATTCTATTCTATTCTATTCTATTCTATGGTCATTTAGCAGATGCTTGACCTATATCTGGAAGTGAGAACAACACAAGCAAGAAATCAAAGAGGAGGGGACTAAGTGCTAGTCAGTATGCTGTGAGTTCAGTTGGACAAAGGAACTGCCTTCTATCACAAAATACTCTCAGTACACAAACTCCCTTATTTAGTTAAAAACTAAAATCACATATCTTTTTCAGATGTACAGGCCCATGTACAGAACTAATTAGATAGATAATATGAATCCTAAGCATAAGGCCCAACCTTTGTGATTTCGGGTGACTTTTCAAATATTCATTTGAAATGGTAGAGTAGTTAACAAGATCCCTTTAAATGTAAAGGACTTGTGAGCCATGGAATCTCTGAAAGGCTTGGGCTATTACAGTTTTTCTCAATTGTTAACACACAATTTCTGGTACCTGAGTGACAAAGTGACCACAACATGTAACTCATGTATCGAATCCCTTAACAAGTTCCACTAAACCATACACACAATTCCTGCTTTACACTCACTTTGGCGTTCTAAAACACACTTTTTTCAAAACTCTACACACAATTCTCTGCATTAAGCAT
>JAVQJG010190791.1:0-11688 GCA_036024015.1 Craterocephalus amniculus | reverse complement strand
GCAATCAATGAGTCGTTAATTGTAATGAAATTACCCCTTTTACCACATACTATACCACGTAGAAAACCATTTTTCTTAGAAAGATTAAAATAATATCAGGTATAGTTCCTTTAAAGCAGCGCTTTGCGCCGTGACGCCCCCTAACGAAGGCATCCATCCTGCCTCCTCTCTGAGCTCTCTCTCTCTCTGAGCTTGGCTGTGTCCGAATCTCCACCCCTCATTCATTACTCAGGGCTGCGCTATTCATTTGAAAATAAATGGTTAAATTTTTGCATCTTCATACAGACATGAATTGAGCTACCTTTGCCTGCCTGCAAGGCATTGTGGTCTATGTTGACCCTTCTGGTGAACATCGATGCTGACTACTTCCTGAGATGCATTGGGAGTAATTTTGAGTGCATTACCTTTCTCTCCCTGTACATATGGACACTCCTACAAAATGATGTGAGGGCACTATTCAAAGTGTTGCTGTGCATTTTTGTGGAACATTGTTTCATTTTTTTTGGTTTCAAAGTTTCACAGAGCATGCAATTTAAGAGCAATTTATGAAAAGAAAGTTATAAATGAGATGTTTTAATATCAGTGTAATCTAAGCAGTTATCTCCTGTCAGTGTTCAAAGTAAGGATTTCATGGTTTCTTTCAGACATTGTCCAACATTTACAACATTCATATGTTTACATTTCCCTCTCCTGTCAAAGCAGTGGGCAAAAATATTAACTTTTAAACTTTTAAACGTCAGTTTAGTCTTACAAACAACAAATCAAAAACTGTGTGTAGGGTCACTGTCAAACATAAATGTCACATCACAATTCACATGACTTAAAAAAACAAAAAAAACAACATCAGCTGCTTCCATGACCAGAACTTCAGCCTGAATAAGAGCTGGCTCTAAGACACCTGTCAAATGCATAAATACAGTAAGCTAACAGGAATTGTTTCATCTCCTTAAAAAGGAATCAGATGCCAGTGCTTTTCTTCCAGCAGACCGAAGGCAGCTGCATTTTCATTCATTAAACTTAATTAGCTGCACCTGGTGGAACCTGCTGGAAAGGGAACGTTCTGAAAGAATCAGTAATCATTTAATGTAGGGGTGCCCCAGTCCAGTCCTCGATAGAGCTACGATCCTGCAACTTTTAGATGCAAGCCTTCTCCAACACACCTGAATGAAATGAATGGCTCGTTAACAGGGTTCTGCAGAACTGGATGACAAGCTGAGGCAATTCAGATATTTCATCAGGTGTGCTGGAGAAGGTTTGCATCTAAAAGTTGCAGGATAGTAGCTCTCAAGGACTGGACTTGAGCACCCCTTGTCTAATGGACTATAATGTCACTGGTTTGTGGATGGAAATGATAACACAACACTCATTTTACACTTTATTTGGTCCATCTTGTTCGCAGGTTGGGCTGCTGTTGCTTTCAGAGCTGCTTTAAGTGTCATAGATTCAACAAGGTGATGGAAACATTCCTCAGAACTTTTGCTCCATATTGACATGACAGCATCACACAGTAGCATCACATGATGAGAATCTCCCGTTCCACTACATTATTAAGATGGAATATTGGACTGAGATGTGTTGACTGTGGAGGCCATTGGAGTCCAGTGGACTCATTGTCTCATCATCGGAAATGATCTGAGCTTTGTGACATGTTGCATCATCCTGCTGGAAGCAGCATCAGAAGATGCTCCACTGTGAGAAGAAATACTCTGGTAGGCTGTGCTGGTTAAACCAGGCCATGCTGGTACTAAGGTGCCCAAAGTGTGGCCAGAAAATGTCCCCCACACCGTTACCCTTTACCGTTGTTTCCCAAACTCTGAGCCAAACATCTGATTGGGGAGCTGAAATGGAGACTCATCAGACCATCAAAGATTTCCGTCTTCTACTGTCTAGTTCTGTATGAATTGTAGTAGCCTCAGCTTCGTGTTCTAGGCTGACAGGAGGGGCACCCGGAGCCCATCTGCTTCAAGGTTGGACCTGTCGGTGTTCTCAGATGGTGTTCTGCATGACTTGGTTGGAACCAGTGGTTATTTAAGTTGCTGTTTCCTTTCTATTACTGTACCTCTGACAAATTTCCTCTGACCTGTGGATTTTGTGGCTTTACATGAAGTGATAACAACCAGCTGAAACTCCATTTCATGGACATGACATTCAGAACCAGCAGTTGGATCCACAAGAGGTCGTTTTAATAAGGAACAGGACATTAGGCTTACAGGCACACATCTCAACACACAAATACTTCTTTGATTCAACTTTAGTTGCATTTTCGGGTCACAGAGTTGTGCAGCTTCCAGACAAAACAGTGAGCGTCATTACAGGAACTTCCAAAACAACGTTACTTTATTGGATAAAGAAAATGAATGAAATATTTACATCCCCATTTCCAAGTTAAGTATATTCATTATTGATATGAAAATGTGTTCCGAGTATAAATAAAAAACCGTGATTAAGACAATAAATAAATTAATAAAATAAAAATATAATTTTGAGGGAAAATATAAAAGGACTATTCTATAATCAACCTAGATCAGGAAACAGTTCATGAAAGTACATTTAACAGAAATGTATGCTAATCGTATACTCAGCATTTGTTGTTTCCTCTGTTTATATTTACTCCTTCTGGTTTCTATAAAAACTATTCTAGTTTTAGAAAATATTATTATTGCAACCTCAAGAACCAATGGCCTGAGAGCCGTGTGGGCAGAGCTCATTCTTCTGTTTGCTTTTAAAGCCAATCCACATGAAAGATGTCGTTTTCATCCTGAAGCTGCTGCTTCCATATGTTGAAACCAAGATGCAGAGTTTCAGGAACGTTGGGTTGATGCAAATCTGGTTTGATCTAACCCCTAACCCTCTTTTTATCAGACTTTGAGTTCAGTGCAACGAATGTGATGAAATTAAATAAATTTACCCCTGCAACTTGGGTGTGTTCATAGCCTGGAAAGTATTTTAAGATGCCCTCAGAGGTGAAGCCAACGAGCTTCCGAGATGAAGCTTAAGAGATTATATTTAGAAATAGTTACATGTTTCTATCTTTGCATTTTATCTATCTCATTCAGCAGCTGTGACATTTACATCCAAACTGTGTACATGGGTAAAAGTTTCCAGGCCTGAGCCACTGGCAGATCTCAATAGTTGATGTGTTTTCGATTATTTTTCAGAGAACAGTAGTGTAAAGGAAGCATGGCACTGAACATAAACTCAAATGAGGTTGCAGAAAGTTTTCGGTTCCTGATGTTTCTTTTTTTTTTTCATTAACAAGAACGTCAACAATTCTCACACTGTCTTTGCTGTGACTGGAAAAAACTTACAAAAAAGCCCAGAGCTCCTGTCCACGGAGAAATGCAACCAGTTTTTCAGCCTTTTTAGCAAAAAAATTAAAACAATTAGAAACAATGTTAATGCCACACAGACAAACAAGGAAATTGTCTTTGTTTAGAACCTGGAAATATCTGTACTATCTAAAATCTGTTATCTGCTAATCTAATGGGGTGGATTTAAAGGACATGATGCCATCCGACTTTTTAAAATCAGTCTTTACTTTTATAGAAAGTGACCTCTTACTTATCTAAACAGCTCATTAGCATCAGGCATTTTGACAAAGTCATTAAAGGTGGCTGCCATTAAGCCAGTCCTAAAGAAAAGGACTCTAGACGCCTCTATAATGAAAAACTACAGACCTGTCTCTAACCTCTCTTTTATATCCAAAATCATTGCGAAAGTTGTATCCAACCAACTAAAGGACCTTTTACATGAGTTGAAATCTGGATATATCCAGTCAGTCTTCTGACACCATCACAGCGCTGATCAACAGCTCTGGTCAAAGTGTTAAATGACATAAGGTTGAACACTGATTCTGGTCCTGTATCAGTCCTGGTGCTGCTGGATCTCAGTGCTGCCTTTGATACTGTAGATCACAGACTCCTGTTGCACAGGCTGGAAAACTGGGTTGGACTTTCTGGTCCGGTTCAGGTCTTACTTAGAAGGCCGGAGTTACTTTGTTTTGTTCTGCAGCTATGAATCTGAGATGTGGAGTCCCTCAGGGGTCAGTCCTTGGATCTCTTCTGTTTAACTTGTATATGCTTCCTCTAGGTCAAATATTACAGAACATCAACATTATTTATCACAGTTGTGCAGATGATACACAACTTTGCGTCCTTATCACCAGACGACTGCAGCCCGATAGACTCACTGTGTCAGTGTCTGGAGCAAGTTAACATTTGGATTAGAGAAAACCTTCTACAACTTAATGTACATAAAACTGAGATTATTCAGAGGGTCAGCAGGACTTCCTTAAAACAGCATTAAACATCTGCTGCTCATCCAGATGCTGCTACTAGATTTCTAACCAGGACTAAGAGATTTGAACACATCACACCAGTTTTAAAGTCTTTATACTGGTTTCCAGTCAGTCAGAGAATACATTTTAAAGGTCTTTTAATTGTTTATAAATCACAGAATGATTTAGGCCCAGAATATATCTGTAATATGTTCAGAGAATGTAAACCTGCCTGAGCTGTTTAACTCCAAAGACTCAGGTCAGCTGGTCCAGACCAGAGTCCAGACTAAAGATGGAAAAGCGGCTTTCAGCTGTTATGCTACAAACAAGCAGAACAAACTGCCAGTGGAGATGAAACGCTCACCTGATAGAAACTTTTAAATCCAGGTTAAAAACATTTCTGTTGTCATCCACCTTTGCATGAAATCTGCTGTTTTATTTTGCTTTTGACCAATTTAATTAAAAGATTTTATATATTTTTTGTCCCTTTTTTAATATTTTTTGCTGCCTTTTAGCTACTTTTGAATGATTTCTTTGCACCTGGATTGCTTTTAGTGTTTCATCTAAAGCACTTTGAATTGTCTTGTGCAAGAAATGTGCTATACAAAAAAAAAACCTGCCTTCTAAGCTAAGACACATGTTCTTTATTTTCTGCTGAACTACAACTGAACTCCATATTGTGGTAGATGGAGGACATCGACGCCATGTTCAGCGACCTGCTTGGAGAGATGGATAATCTCTCTCAGGTGAGTTTTTTAAAATCCTTTGGTACCTGTTTCTATTCTTAGGCTCCAGAATGGCTAGATGTTCACCCTGCATAATCTTTTTTTTACTTTCTTACTTTTGCAGCCGTGTTTTATTTCTTTGACATTTTGTTTAGACATTTGCTATGTTGTGGATGTTATATGGTAAATAAAATACCAGCTCATGTGGTTTGAAGGTCTTTTCATTTTCATTTTGTTCAGATATAAAGAAACCTCTGAACATTACTGGGATTTGGGTTGTACTTATTGTTATTGCTTGTTTCCAGTGTCTGCATCCCTTTGGGGTAAATAAATATTCTGTAAACACTCGTGCCCTCTTTGGAAAACAACAAATACCCCTCCATTGACTTTGGTTTGCAAAAGGAGACTTTTGATTAAACTCAGAGAAACAAAAGGATCTGTTCTGGGTGTGATTTGCTCTTTTCCTCTCATTACTGCCTGTGGGTTGCTGATAAAATAAGGGTGTTATCCCTGGATAAAGGGGCTTGGAGGAACCGTCGAAGCAGCAGCTCCAACATGATGACATGTTCTTAGACGCAAGCAAACAGGGATGAAATGCTGCATGCGGTTATTCTGAGTTCAGATGTAATCTGTTCTGGTTGCAGAATGTGATGGATCCGCTGTGGGAGGAAACCAGTTTTCTTTCTGAACTGATTGCTTTTTGTTCTTAGGCAAACAAAATCAGAGGTATTCAAGCACAAATGGCCCACCTGGATTAGGTTTGATTCTTCACGTAGGAAAGATTCTGGTCATGCATTGATTTTCTGTCCCCTTTCTTCCCTGCAGAGTCTAACATCCGTAGTCGACAGCTCAGAAGTGGCTGCTTCACAAGACAGCGCCTGCTCCATCGGCTTCACCAACCTGGACGGTGAGTTCTCGTTCAGTTCGGGTCTTTATCTCGTCACAAGCAGGGCACAAAATTGAACAGGTGCATAAATTAACTGGTGGGTGTATGTAGGTATTTATGTCCATTAAAACGACATGTAATCATATATCATATTATTTATCATAGGATATAATATATTAAATATAATTATTGTCTATGGTCAGAGGACAGCCCTCATGCAGGCTGGCAGGGAATTTCGGGCTCAAAATACGATTAAATGTTATTAATTTTTTTAACTAAGTAATTTCTTATCAACGACTAATTAATAATCAATTGTTTGCATCCCTAACAGAAATATTTCTACATTTAGCTCCAGCATAGCTGCTGTGCCTTCAGCTGAATATGGTCACCTGATAACACACCACATAATGATTTTAGCATATCTGAAGCGTTGTTATTATCTGAGGAAACACTGGAGGGTTTTGTCCTAGTTGATGCAAAGATGCTTTGTCGAGTTGTCAACCAGTCAAACCCAACAACCTGCCTTTTGGACCCCATTCTCTCATCGCTTTTAAAAAGATTTTACAGTTTCTTTGAGCCTAAGCTTTTAAACAGAACTGTAAATTACTCTCTCTTGTTTTCCCACCTGCCATTAAGATGGTGGTGGTGGTGAGGCCCTGTCTGAAGAAGAGTAATTTAAAAGTAAAATGATAGAAAAAGTGTTTAGCCAATTTAATGAGCTTTTAGATGAAGCTCATTACATTTTTAATACGATTACATTTTTTTATTGCATGTGTCAGGCTGTGGC
Organism: Craterocephalus amniculus; assembly: GCA_036024015.1. Taxonomy (NCBI): domain Eukaryota; kingdom Metazoa; phylum Chordata; class Actinopteri; order Atheriniformes; family Atherinidae; genus Craterocephalus; species Craterocephalus amniculus. The sequence continues at coordinate 5,014 of JAVQJG010190791.1, read as the reverse complement.
TGGGGTGGGTTTGTCTTTTAGTAACATTTCTATGCAATATAGTCGTGACACCACTTATGTTGCTGCCAATCTGCTGATTAGTTTCAGACCAAAAAGTATGTTTGTCTGGGCAAAATGGGCCAAATCTTAATGACTAGATGTAGAAGTATCATTAAGTTGTTTACAAGTTTTCAAAAATGGAAAGACTGGCTTTTCGCTCCAGGTACATTATGCAAACATTTATGTTTCCCTACAGTTCTTAATGATGCTCAGATGTACATGGTCTTACCTTGAAGACCGTGCACTTATGTGTGGAAGATATCAGGAATGGCATCAGCTAGTGGACCAGGGCATGTTTTAATGCATGGTTGGAAATTTCATATTTGTGGAAGCTGGAAATGGCAATGGTTTAGAAAATGTTGTTCTTTCTTTTCAGGAAAGTATCTTAGTTGAAGGGTTACATTTATTGAGTTTCTCTAATTCCAACTCCCACCTCATGTCCTGACAGAGTCTCTGAATGACCTGGAGGAGCATGACCTGGACGCGTTAGTGGCCGATCTAGAATTTAAATTAAATTCACAAGAATCCTCCATGAATGATGAAATAAATAAAACATCACTGCCTGTCATGAATCAAAAGTCTGGGGCAGCTGTGACGCTTTCTACAACCACTGCAGAGTCATCCAGGGTAATGAAAACCAAAATTATCCATGATCACAGAGATGCAGTTGCCATATTCAGAAGTTAAAATATTCTCTCATTTTCTGGAAGGAACCCCAAACAAAGGCAGAAAAAATTAAACTTGCTCTGGAAAAGCTGAAAGAAGCCAAAGTGAGGAAGGTAAGTTGTAAGTATGGTCAGGCTTCCTTACATCGTGTCAGTAACTAAACACACCTTTTTCCTCCAGCTGGTGGTAAAGGTGCTGTTGACTGACAAGAGCTCTAAGACTCTGATGGTGGATGAGAGGCAGACGGTCCGGGAAGTTTTGGACAAGTTGTTTGAGAAAACACACTGTGACCTCAGCATCGACTGGTGCTTGTGTGAAACAAACCCTGAGCTCCAGATTGGTGCGATTACTCAAACACACACACAACCCATTAACTCAAAGCATGCCTAGGATTTGACCGAAAGTATTTGTTTCACTTAATTTCAGAAAGAAGCTTTGAGGATCATGAATATTTAGTGGAAACTCTGTCTGCTTGGACTCGTCAGAGTGAAAACAAAATCCAGTTTGTCTCACAAGCCCAAAAGTACATAATATTCACAGAACCTCAAGTGAGTAAGAGAAGGAAGTCTGCTTTATGCTAATTTTTGATTGCATGCTGTTATTTTCAGTCAGCTTAAATCCTGCTTTTTTTGCAATATAAAGATTTTTTACATGTGGAAAAAGCAAAAAGCAGCAATGAGTGAGATAAAGAGCCAAGCCAAAGAGCTCCTAATAAAGGTCAGTTTCATGCAAACATAACCAGCACGGGAATTCTTTCTTTCTTTCTTAGTTCTTGGCAAATCTCAGTTTAATGTTTTTCCTCTGATGCTGCAGGACCATTTTGGAGGGTCAGCTGTGATTGTCCCTGACCTTGAAAGCATGCTATACTTGAAAGAAGATGGGAAGAAGGTGTGGAAACCTCGCTTCTTCGTGCTTAGGGCTTCAGGCATTTATTATGTACCCAAGGGAAAAACAAAGGTATGGTAAATCAAAGAATGATTGATATATTACACAATGGTTGGATGTAGCTCTAAAAAAACAGGCTGCTGATAGTGCTAATGATGTTCAGGTTCCTGGAGTGACTTTGCTTGTCCGAAGAATCGAGTAGATATTTTTCAAGTGCACTTAGTTAATATCTCGAGTAAGTGAAAGTCATCAGGGAGACATCTAAGTTGCCAAACCTTAATAATATATTGGCTAACTCTTCATATAAATATGTTGCAATATGTGTTTAGATGTTAATGAAATATTACAATTTGTTGGTTTCCTTTAGTTATGCAATTTTGCTGTTGTGTTATGAGTTTGCTGATATATGAACACATGAATTGGGCTAAGGCAGGGCAAGTTTATTTGTAAGGCACATTTCATGTAGCCCACAGAACAATTAAACATGTTAACAGCAGGGTACTAATGTGGATTACATGTTGGATTTCTTTTATTTGAATTAACTGGAGTGCAATAAATTGGCTTAAATTAAACTGCAAAAGTGCCAGTCAACAGGGCATTGTTGTGAACTCAGTCTCACGCTGTACAAATACTGAACTGATCAAGAAAAAACTAATCGAAAACAATTGTGAGCAATATGTTGAAAATAAGCTGGCATTCTCTGAACTGATCGCCAACTCTGATGCTACATTTATGATCACAGCTATGGTGAATAACAGAACAGCTGGTTACATGCAGGTTAAAGGGGGAAAAATAAATGAACCCTTTCATACATAGTGTACACCACAGTGGACAGGAAAACTTTATACTAGTATATTCATGGGTTGGGATGGAAAATGTACAATTTGGCCGCTACAGGGGACATCCGTAGGCTACGTCATGCAAAACACCGTCATTTACTGTGGAATAAATATTTATATACATACATTAGCTATAAGCAAACTTTGTGATAAAACTTTTGTGATAAAAAGAAAAGGAAAACTGTATTTTACTATGGATTACTTAATGAATAATGTTGTGTTTTGAGTAAATATTTCACAACAAAAGCACATCATGTTGCAGTGGATTTTATAGAACTCACACTAAAAGTTTTATGTGCAACACTAATTCTGTTCTGACTTCTACGAACGTTACAAATATGACAGTTCATCATATAGAAAGCTTTGCTGTGACTCGTTTCCTTTTCTTTATTCTGTGCAGCTAATTTGATGCTGTTTGTGGTGAACTAAGATAGCTGCTGAGTCATCACACTGAAGATGTTAATTTCTTTTTTACTTTATTAATATCAAGTTTTTCCATCAAGATATTCACTCTAAAACGTCTATATATTTGTTCATTATTTTCTTTTTCCAAAGTATAACGTGACAAGTTAGCATACAGAAAGCTTTAAGTTGGTTAATGAAGATTTGTCTTCATTCTGCACAGCTAGCTTGCTAAACTGCCAAGTCACTGCATTAAATATACACATTTCCTTTTTATTTAAAGTGTTTACCAAACAAAATTATGTTTTTCAAGCAGATTTTTAAAAGTATTAATCTGGTAGATTTTTTCAAAAGTTATATTAGTTAGCGTGCCTTTAAGTAGCCTAGATTTTTCTTCATTCTGCACATAGCTTGATTCTCTTCTAGCATGCTTTAAGGTGGATAGGATTATCTGATATTCTGCAGAACACACACTAAAAAAGACTGGTGCATGAGAAAGATAAAGAGACCTTAAATTGTAGGCATAATCAGCCCATTACAAAGAGTGTAAAATAAACATCATCTCCTGTGGATGATCACAATTTTCTGGAACTGAGACTTTTTTTTTTAGTTTGCACTCTCACCATCATGTCTGTGAGATTAGATGTGTGAACATATGTGTGCATCTTAGAATTTAAAAGAAAGAAATGTTGAAATGTTTCCTCAATTGTTCGTGCAATCCACCTTGATTGTGAAAATGTTTAGTCCGAATGTCCTCAATTTAATACTGATAAAAACCCGCTTTTAACTCATTTTATCTGGTAGGTATTAGAGTTTTTGTATTTGTGAACATTTTCAAAATAACTAAAATTTATGATATCTAGAATAAGTCCCAGGAACTATTTTTACTGTTTTCCCAGTATTTCTGTCAGTGTAACAACATCCTCTTTTTCTTTTCTCTTCCAGTCCTCCACTGATCTCGTCTGTTTTACACGTTTAGAAAATGTCAACATTTACACCACCAACAACTACAAACAGAAGTACAGAGCTCCCACCGACTACTGCTTCATATTGAAGGTCAGCCATAGTTTAAGGAGGGGAAGGCATCAAAGAGCAGTTTTAGGTTATACACTGTTGTCACCTGCATCACAATGAACTGCAAAATCTATGGAAGACTTAATAATGTGCTCATGGGGAGATGGGATGACATTTTCTTTTTTACCATAGTTGAAGAAATCATGTTCAAACCATGTTCAGACATCAAGGATTTTTTGCTCCAGACAAATAGAGGGCATTTCAGACATCTTTCAAACACATTTAGATGTTTCTGGTTTGTGCTCGCCACTGCTATGTTGAAGTTTCCACGTCTGGCAACATGAGTGATCTGAGGAGACCAGACAGCAGCTGATTTTCTGACTGGGAACAGAGGTCACAACACTTGTAAAGGAAAATAATCATGATTTACATTATCCGATCATGTAATTTTGTTTACAACTGGAGATTATTCCCAAGGAGATTTTTGTTTTAGTTTAACCCCTGAGACCTGAAAAGGAAGTTATCATTTTCCCTTTACATTTCTTATTAAATCCTCTCATTGTGTGGCTTTTCATCAGTTGTCCACTGCAGAGAAGAGGCAATACACAGCTGCAGTGTGACACTGCAACAGATTTAAGAAAGGTATCCTACTAAAATCTTAATTGTGATGAGTGAAGTCCTGTTTTATAGTATGAAAAATATTTCTTCTCATCATTGAGAGATTGAACAGATAAGTAGACATGCAGAGTAATATTAATAAATATCATTGTTAACAAAGGTGTAATTTGATCTCAGGAAATTACTACTTCAGCTCCTTACTACCTTTACTAGTTAAATTATATTTCAGACTCCATAGGGCAATTACTTCTTGGTATGCTCTGCCCTCTGCTGGTTATCTGCAGCACAGCATAAATTGCCATTAGGGGACATGAAGGACAGTGTTTTCAGCTTCCATCCCTACCTAACAAAAATCAGGATATTTCCACGCCCTAGACTATTCAATATAAAAAAAGAAGTCCTCACACACAGGTTGTCTCCTGGGTGTGGGACTGTGCTGCTCTGCTGTTGGGGTCGGCTTGGGGTTCCGTTCTGGGTGGGCGGCTTTGGTGGGCCGGCTTGGGGTTCCGTTCTGGGTGGGCGGCTTTGGTGGGCCTCGGGGTGGGTCTACC